>VMBQ01013403.1:0-7500 GCA_007657795.1 Dreissena rostriformis | reverse complement strand
TCATTTAAAAAAGTAACGGTTTGATGTAGTTCGTGTTTGTGTCGCGACGGCAACGTATCGTGTAAGAAAGAAATGGCCTTTAATTCTCTGAAAATATGTTATGTTTGTTGCGCTGAATAGATTGTGTCGTACATATATTGTACTGAAAAATGCATGTTGTGCATGTGTTTGAGATTCTAATATCATGTGTTTTACTATCTTAATTATGTTTAGTTTTTAATCATCTGCAGACGTTTAAATTTCGGTTTTAATTTTCGTTTCATATTTTAATATTATATTTACCTTTATTGTTCGCCTTTTACCGCTGCATGAATGTGTCAAATTAAAATGCTTTTATAAGTGTCTGTTTTCATGAGGATTTGTGTGTTTTAATAAGATTTGTTCGAGATTTAGTTTGTATTTCTTTCAAAAGCACACTCAGACTAAGTGATATATATTTCGGATATTTTGATCGAGATTCAGATGTTAGCTATTGAAGTGATAGTTTGAGTGAACCTTATTTGACCCCGTTGATAAGGAAACAATTACTGTTCTTGCGATTTCTTTGTCAAAAACTAATCTAAGCATACCCTGTATCATATGTCTTTCTGCAACCTTTTGGGGCATTGAATTGAGGCCTGCCCTTAAGACGAACCAACGTTTTGGATGCGTTTATTACTTATTTGCTTTTGTCGAAAGCTAACTTACGAAACCCTTCTTTCTGATGTTTCCTGCATGGGTGGATATAATTTTGTTAGAAGAAGCATGAAAACATTTGTATTCCAACTTTCGACAGAGAAAATAATCATATTTAAATTGATACTATACTTGCATAGTCTGAAATAAAGAAATAAAATGAAGTATTCCTTTAAAGTTGGTCGTTTCGTAATGGGACCTACTGGGAATTGGCTTTAGTGTAAACTTACCTGAACCAAATCTGAAATGGAAACACCGGCTTACTCCTGATGGCGAATGTACGTTTTGTAATATAGGGGCAATTTGAACGAATACGGGCCATGGCACGGTAATGCCGTCCATATCCTTTCAGGTTTTTGGTATGATTGTCATAGCTGTAAATTGAGTAGTTATTTAAATGCATTCACATTATATTTTTATGTTTTTTGATCTGGCCTAATAACAATTGTTTTATTAGATGGCAATTTAATGAAACGATCGGTTGATATATGTAAAATTATACTGTGATATGTTATAAACCATATTTCTGCCATATTGTGATCTGTCCATCTATAGTAGGCCATGGATTGGGTGACGTCAGACTAGACGCCAGACTTACTCGTTTCAGGCAAACCGGGCACATGTCCACCCCGCGAAGGCGGCCGTATTGGACTTACGGTGTGCCAGTGGGATTGCGCGTCCGATTATGGCTGCCCCGGTGAACAGAAATGCTGCTCATATGGCGGCTGTGTGAAAGTCTGCAGGACACCTGCACCAACACAACATCGTATGTTTAAATGCTTGTTTTCATATTTCATATTTGGAAAGAATTGTACAAACTTTTAACGCACATCTTGTTCCATCACGTCATAACGCATGCGTAGAAGATATAACATCCCGTGTAATAAACGAAGCTTTATTTAAACCTTGTTGAAAACAGCATACAATTGCCGGATAGTAACGTGTTTTTGTATTGTTTTTACTTTTGATTTTAAACACAACACATCAATAAAAATATTTAAAAAATCATTTGGCGCAGTCTAAACGGCATTACATGCACACTGATAATAGTTTCTATAAAAATATCCTTCTGGCAAAAACTTTATTCGGGGACTATGTTTTCTGATTTGTTGATTTAACGTAAAACTTCTTTATACTCGATGTGTCCTCGGTGGAATGCACTTCACAGAAGGTAGCATACGGCCATTATTACGTCTAATAAACAAATAATGTTTATTGGTTGAGAATGATCATAAGTTAGCTCGCTCTCGGCAGGTCACTCTGGGATTCTGACGATGCAAATACGAGATGCGAACATTTATTCGATAAATATGCATGCTTTAAATACAAGGTATTATTGCGTTTATATAAATTTCATACGTAGATATGTGTCCGATCGTGAAAAAGCATCTAACAAAACTGATTAATTACAAAAAACAAAAACGTGCAATCACAATAAACAATTGTATCAGCACGCAGACCAGTTCATGTATAAATGCAATTCGTGTAAGTATATCGATGGCTCCGTATCGTGTACAAAAAGGGCTTGCAAATATCGTAGGGTAAACATTATTCGCATACAATCCAGACTTTTGTTTATCTTAGGTTTTCAATATAAATTTAAATACATTTCACTGGTCAAAGGGAAGAAACCCCAATATCTTAACATTTTTCGTGAATTATTAACAGTATAGTTTTCTTGCACTGTCTCGTGATTCACGTACACGAAAATATCAACTATCATTATATTGACGTATTTCTTATTGCTTGAAGAATGTATATATTTTCTCAGGTAAACTATCACTTTTGTTGGATAACTATTAAATTGCATATTGTTGTGACATATATGTACTATTTGGTACTGTTTGCAGTCGTTATAAATAGTGCATAATGTATTTTTGTTTACCAAGACTCGTCGTACCTTCTCTACGTGTATATGTATTTTTCTTTTGCTTTGTAAAGGTATATATTGTTCATTTGTATATTTTATGAAATACTTTTTTCAGAAATTCTATTCCATAACATCAAACAACGGTCTACAAACAAAAAACAAAACCTCGCAGATCACGGACTCCAAAACAAAGGTATGAGAGCACCTGTCCACCACTAATAAGTCAAGTTTGTGCTAAAACGGTTTACGTTTGTTTTAAAGAAAATGGACTTTATTTCACTGAAAAGTTATTTCGTTTGTTGCGCTGCATACATTGTTACAATAACGCCCCGTGTAATACACTTAACGTGTGTTCCTCATTCTTGAAAAAAGCATTCAAGCGAATCATAATGACGCTATTGTTTTTTTTTCCCGGTTTTTCAGTAATTTTCAATTTTTCATTGTCCAACTAAAGACAGAAAAAATGCGGTAATAATGGGCTAAATATTAATGTTCTTTGCTTTGCACGAACGTTTAGGTTTCCTATGCATCGCTAAATAAACCTATCTGTATTAAATACTAACTTAGCATTCTTTATATTATTCGATTCGGTATTTCCACCTTAAATTCATGTCATAGTATTTTTGCACATTGAATACATAACAATATTAAAATTATCAGTTGCTGCAATCCACATGGAAGAACATGCGCCATGATAATAGTTTATGCAACACATATGTGTTGTACTTAAAATGTTTGAAGACTATTCGTTATTGTTGATTGAAAGCAAATCTGGTTTTGTTATATACTTATCTCGTTGTTTTCGATTCAGGAAACCACCCTTTTCCTTTTTGTACCTGTGTATGCGTCAAAGCACCCTGTCCTTGCTGCCCCGGGGATCAGACGTTCCCGTTAGAAAAATGACGACCAAGGGGTTAAACTAGATGTGTTAAGGGAGTGTGTGTTTAATATATTTTACATATAATAAAATAAAAAGACATTGTTGTTCCGTGTGTGTTTTATTTTCATAGACCATCTTAGCTCACAACACTAGACCTTAACCACAACACAAACACGTAGCTACGTCTCTAGTTCGATTCTACATTACAAAATATCCTTGACTTATACAAGTTCTCAGAACACCTTACATATAAATACAATATTACATGTGTATGAAGCTAGCCGATAAAAAAGTAACATTAGTGATGTATGCGTTTTCTGTAATTTTGCATGGCTTGGAAACCGTTTGTGACTCACAAAAATGCATAATGGCTCCTCGCTCTGAGAAAACCGCATCGAATGCATGTGAAACATCTAACGTGAAATTTTAGAATGTGCAGTTAGCACAGACTAATAAGAGAAAACACATTTCGCTTTTATAGAATATTTCGTACAATAAGTATTTTCTCAACAAAAATCCAGAGTTTTGGAAAGTATCGTCTCTGATTAACTTCTGTGTATTGCACAGGCTAATCTGGTACAACACTTTACGCACACGCATTAGGCCCGGTTTTCTCAAAGTTCGCATTTATCAGATAGGTAACAGCATTGTCCTATACAATATTATGGACTCGCAAGAAAATTAAATGAAGTGTTTTGTCATTGAATTTCTAATTACGCCATAGCCTTTGTTGAATTTTTTAATATGTTTTTACAGAATATTAAAGAAACAGTTCGCGCACATGAGAACGAAAGAAAACTTTGAAAAAATCAGAACTTATTGACAGCATTTTGATCGGGAATACAAACGGGTGATCCGGACTTAATCCGTTTGTTGAAATACAGTACAACTCGTATTCGAACATTGATAATAGTAATTAGCTTTTGATCACGCGTACTTTTTTTGTCTATCCGCTGTGATTTTCTGATAACGCACGAAAGTCTTAAGCGATTTTGGAATCAAAATGTACATGTCATGTATTGTATTGATTGTTACGTAAGGAAAAGACTTAGGCAGTCGTTTTCGTTAAACAGAGAATTCAATTAAATGTATAATACTACTGACGTCATGTTGTCATTATTCCAGCGAAATGCTCCAGTTTAACTATTTTACAATTTAAATAAAACTTAGAACGGTGGAAAAAGCATTTAAGAACACGAAGATGTGTTGGATTTCAGTTTTTTTTTTTTTTTATTCACTCGTTATCATCGAACATAAATATTCCCACACATGGCTGAGATACACGTGAAGGTAATGTTTTTTTCTGATCACTCGTGAATTAAAATATATTATCTTCCGCAAACAACATATAGGCCTCTATTTACTTTCCTTCTTGTGTAAGTGTTGTGATCTTTATGAAGACGGTGACATAAAAGCTTCGCCAAAGATATTAAACTTTATCGTAGGTCAAGTTAAAACAGAAGTGTAACAGCGTCAAGTAAAATATCACTCTAATAATTAAACATGGGTTATTAAGTTATTTTAAAATTGACACCGCAAGAAAACAAGTTAAATATGTCGAAATACGTTCAAGAAACTTGGTAGATTATGACAACTGATTAACAATGTGAATATCATTGTACATGTCATTTGAAACATTACTTTTCAACACGCGAGCAGAATAGTTTAAAGTGAGGTTTTTACACATAACAAGCAATCGACCGTACTGTAAGGATTATAACGTCTGATATGCACACTAATATGTGTTTGATTTCAGCATAACAGAAAATAAAATTAGATAAGGCATTAAGAGTTTTAATTGAAAAGGTTGGTCTTAACTTATTAAAATGCATGTTTAAGCTTATGTTTTATAATTGACTATTTACACTTTCATCGCACACGTATAGACTTGTTCTATACTCTATATTTCCTTACTTCTCTTATACTTTTGCCAATCATATGCAAATGTATTTACAATTCTACGTAACACTCACAATTGGATACACATTGTAAGCGGTCAAACAATTTCACATAGAATGCACGTTCGAGGTGTTTGATATTATCGAAGCACGTAGTGATGTGTGTGATCTTTCGTCAATTAATAACTAAGATTGCTTTAAAGCTTATTGATTGATACAAGTTTAAAAGCGCTTCAAATAATGGTCTTGCGATATTTGATTTGGTTGATGTTATGTTGTATAATCTTCCAAATCTGGAAATCGTTTCATCAAAACTACGGTTTACCGCTTTTTATATAGTATACACGTTAAGATACTTTTTTTTTATTTAACTATATAGTAAGCATCATCGATATTTCTCGGTAATCCTTTTTTATTGTATCAATTGATTTAAATTCCAATAATTGTACACAATTCATGTTTAGTTGAAATCAGTTATATTGGATTTAATTCCACAGTTTGCGAATTGGACGTTGTTGGTATGTGGCTATTGCGATATGTATAAAACCAATAGACATTAACTACCGAAAGAAAACGGCGAAATGTACCTAATCGGTTCCTAGAATCAGCTTAACCGGCCCTTTCCAATTTAATTTTGTTACGACTCCTTAATGGCAAGTGATGCGCTTTCTTGATTGTTACGTCTGGAAATTAGATGTAAATGTTGAAAAAAACTAAAGTCCTTGTATTTGGTGATAGACCCAGAAGAGCTAGAAACATAACTGTTAGAAATCAGCTGCTTGGAGTAGTTGATAGTTTTAAATATCTTGGAGTATTTTTTTTTGCCAAAGATAGAAGTTTTGCAATGTCCAAACTGCATGTTATACAACAAGCTAGAAAAGCTTTATTTAGTATGTATGTTAAAATCAGAATCCTTAACTTACCACTGGATTGTCAGCTGAAGTTATTTGACAATACTGTTGTGCCGATTTTACTGTATGCTTGTGAGATATGGGACTATGGTGATTTAAGCGGCAATGAGCAAATACATACAGATTTCATAAAACATATAATCCATGTTAAGAAAAGCACTCCACACGTCATGCTATATAGGGATTTAGGGCAGTTTCCATTTAGTAAACTGTTTAAGAAGAGAACTATTGGTTTCTGGTTCAAGTTAATTAATAATAATACTCTCTCTTCCATGATGTATAAGATATGTTAAACGGCATACATGGCCTTTAGTCGTTATTTTCTTTTCATATTCAAGCAGATATTGAAGTACGGATGAAATATCCAATCTGTATATATGTAGTTCTAAAAATTTTAAGCTTATGTATTATTTTGGCATACACATGTTTATCTTTTTACTTTAGAACAATTTCAATTTATCCGAAAATTCGGAGCAGTCATTCTCGTTTTCGCGTTCATGTTCCAAACGGGTATATAATTCGACCACTAGAATCCCGTGGACATCGGAAGCCAAACGCCTTATTCGTATGATTTTGTTTGAAACATTTGATTTCACTTAAACATTAAGTTAGTGCATTTTATAAACATTAATATATCATGTTATTATGTATAAGATCGCGGCCATTGCCTTGATATAAGAAGTCCTTTTTTTTTCAAATCTTTGTTTTTCGAAATCATATTTACGGAATAATTATGCCACTGACGTTCAGAGAATCCAGAGAGGTTTGCAGCGAGTTATGTAAACATGTTTGTGCCGATTAAAAAATCATCAAGGGGACGCATTCTTAAATAATTGTGTGTTTTTTTGTTTTTTTTCCAACACATTTTATTTCGAGATTGCATATACAATTATGAACAATAACACAAGCATGTAATACAATCAGAAATGAACAGAATAACATACGCAATACATATAAGGTTAGCTATCTAATGCATGTAATTTTGTGTTGAAAAAAAAACATTTATGGTGTATAGATGAACAAAAAGACAAATTCCAGTGTGTATAGATCAACATGCATGTCTTTATTGAACTATCGGATGAAAAAGAACTATCGGATGAAAAAAGGCATAGATACAAACAATAAAAGGTGCATATAATAATAAAGACATTTTTCATTGAGTAAAGACACACAATGATGAAAAAGTTGTTATAACAGATGATAAGGCATAGAGGAAAAACAATAAAATAATTGTATAATTAAGTTTATGCAACAATGGCATAAAAT
>VMBQ01013402.1:0-16700 GCA_007657795.1 Dreissena rostriformis | reverse complement strand
GTAAATGTCACAGATTAATACTGACCTATCTCAACGACCATAGCGCGGTAGATACAGCGTAAACGACTTGCTTTTAATGCAGAGAAAAAGCCTCCACAATCTAGGAAACGCAACACCGATTTTTAAATGCGCTACAAAGTTTTTATTCATCAATCAAATTATAAAGCCCATGCATTCCCAGAGGAATATATCAATAAACTGCATTTTAAATAAGCTTCTCAAATATGTTAAAATCTTAATACAGTCCGATCAGATGACAATTAAATCCCAGAGTGAAGTCGGAGACAACAAATTCTTTTTAACGGATCATATCAAGAAATAGCTTTTGGAATGTGTTTTTATCGAAAAAACACGTCGGTACCTATTTTTTTCTATGATAAAGATAAGTGTTTTGATAATACTTGGGTCAGGGCACATTAAAGATTGGTCAGGGCTAGTAGGTTCTGCATTTACTAGCCCGAATGGGCTAGTTGAAAAAAAAGTTAGTGTCGAGGCCTGCAACCATCATTATTGTTATTATGACATTATTATAAGCACCACATTTGTACTTTTGAGGGTATTTTATCTCATGATTAGAATTACTAACTAGACATGAGAACATCTAAATTACATAAATCAACCTTTTAAGGCCTGATTGTAATTTTGATGATGATGATGATTAGGAGGAGTTGGAGGAGAATAATGCTAATTATGACGAGGATAATTATGCACATGACGATGATGATTTTGCTGCAGCGGCTATTCTTCATTTATATGAAACACTGTATAATTACAGAAAACTGGCTGGCCTATATTGAAAAAGGTGACACAATAAAACATTGTATTTTATTGTAATACAGCCCGGTTCTTGTTTTAATGATTAAATCCTTGTTCACAAATTTGTATGTATTCAAAGATAACCAATGGCCAGGCTTCTAGTGGTTTTATATTTATAAACCTATATATATATGTGTTATATTTTAATTGTATTTTTGTTACCATTATTGTTACCATGTTACTTGCACAATTTTTAAATACATCTATCTATCTACGTACTGTACATGTTCAATTATTTAAAACACAGCTCTACCTATAATACTAGTTAATTGTTGATTTTTAAATGCAATCTATTTACCGGTAATATCGCATTTATAAAAATTATCAATATTCTCTGTCATCATTATACTTCTGTTTTAACATCAGTTAGGAACAAGGACTCTTGTTCCAAAACATCCCAGGTAGCATGTGCCTATTGAAAACGATGGTGCATTCTTTAAACAAGAGAAACTATCGTCATTGTTTGCAATGTTTCTATTATGCGACTAACTTTGTCTTTCAAACTCATCATGTCAACAATTGACTTCATTGGTTATCAATACGTTTTTTGCTATCATGATAAAAAAAAAATATATATGAGATGTAAAAGCTAAATATTTTGAAGCAAATATTACATTCCCTATTTCTGGATTAATAAACATTTTATGCAAACAACTACTATTTTTAAATGTGATTCATTAAAAAAAAATTCTATAGAATAAGAAACAAAATCCTGTTTTATGTTAAAATAATGTAATTTTGACTTAAATATACCCACCCTTGTCAATGTATCACTAGATTTTAGGATTCTTACTCCAAGGAGCATGTGCCGTGAGGGAGCAAATTAGCTTGGAGGTGTCAATTTCAGATGCACAACTTGATTATCGATCTTAACACTTTACAATGCAACGTCTTAACAGATCTTTAATGATTAATATCCGACTCGTAAATGAAAGACATAAAGGATATTTGTTGGATTTGGTGGATTATCTATTTTAATTCACGAGTGATCATAGAAATTAATATTTTCACGAGTGGCGCAGCCACAAGTGAAAATATATATTTTCTATGATCACGTGTGAATTAGAATCAATATTCCACCGAATCCAACAAATTTTCTTTTTATCTCATGCTTTTTTCACAGTTTATATACATTGTTAAAGAGTTTAACTAAAGAATGTCTGCAATTGGGATAATGCCGTCATTTCGTCAAAATAATGACGTACTTTCACAGTAAACAGTGAAAATGGTTTGAAACAGTGAAATTATCAGTATTGATATTTCTCTATAAACCAACGGAAAGCATTAGATAAAAACATTTAACATTAATAATGATCTATTGCAAAAGTTGTAATCATATCATTTCATAGCTTAACAGTAACAACTTACTGCAGGTGGTGATTTACAGTCATCTCCCTTATTATTGACAGCAAGATTGTCCTTCACGAAGCAATTGCAAGACATGGAATAGCCACCACACCCAGAATCTCTAGACCTTGGAAGGACCAAAAGTTTCGTTTGTTTTCTTCTGTTCTCAGCAAAAACTGAAAGATTCAGAAACCAATATCATCCATCAACAAGTACTAACAAATAACTAGTGAGCAACTGTATTTAAAATGTAAGTTTATAGGCATATGATTGATTTAATTTTTATGGCTTTTAAAGGCCCCGTGTTAGTAAAGACTCATGTTTGTCCATTTAAATAGACTTGGACATCTGACTTGACGGTACAGCAACTGATAAAAAAGAGGATGCCAATTAGGGGGAATGCATACAGTTACAAAACATGTGTCAATCAGGCATAGATGCCCCTTTACACAACTTTTGTCTCAAAACTCCACGTATTAAAAAAACATAATATCATGAGAATTGTGACCTTTAAGTAAAGTGTGACCTTTACCATCAAAGAAATAAGACTGTGATACATGTGACTGCACTCCGTCTCCTTATGGAAGTTATTTTTAAATATCAAAATGAATGGGAAAGTCACAGCACACACTTGCTGTTATATGGTTAAATTTGACTTTTACCTGTAAGTATGACCTTGTGATGGTGTCCATCTGTGGTAAGCTATATCAACATCCATCATTGTATGACAAAGTAATAGCTAATTTTCGAGCTTTTATAGATTAATTTGACCTTAAACATAAACAAGTAAGCGTGACCTATTCCTTTGAGGTAGGGAGATGGGTGTTACAAGCAACATGTCGTCTTGTGATGGTGATCATTTGTGGACAGTTTTTTCAAAATCCATCAATACATGGCCAAGTTATTACTGAGACAGGAATGTTGAAGCTGTTTTATGGCAAAATTTGACCTTCCACATCTAAGTGTGACCCTGACCTTTGAGTAAGGGAAACAAGTGTTACATGTTACACATTGGCTTATGGTGGTTGACATTAGTGCCCACTTAAGAAAACATCCATATCAATATATGAAAAAGTGATGGCTATTACAGGAAGATTTTTGTAGTCGTACAGTGGGAGTGCTATATACCGCCTTCTTATGTGGGGCGTAACATTTGTGGTAAGTTATTTCAAAATACATTTATACATAGCAAAGTTATGGCAGAGACAGAAATATTCAAGCTGTTATATGGCAAACATTTGTTTGACCAATGTTATCTTGTGATGGTGGTCAGTTGTGGTAATTTTAATTCAAAATCCACCCATTTATGGCAAACTTATGGCTTTGGCAGGAATGTTTTAACTGTTAATTACAACTTGACTATTGACATCTAAGTGTAACATTGACCCTTGAGGTAGAGAGAACGGTGTTACTCACAATAAATTAACCAATGGTGGTTGGCATTTGTGCCAAGTTTTTTCAAAATCCATCAATATACAACAAATATACGGCTGAGACAGGAAGCTTTGCACAGACATACCCATGGGCAGTGCAAATGCTACATGATGCCTTTTTCAAAGTATGGCATAAATAATGTGAGAGTGGCAATATAAGCAGTAAATCCAAAGAATGATGGGGCCGTTTTCTCTCTATTTCCTTGTTTGCATATTGTCAGGAATGAATGAATGGCTGTACCTCTACATTTTATAAGATCCAGTTTTTTTAGAAAGCAAAACATGTATGGTGTTGAATTATGGGAATAGAACAAGAGCTGTCCTAAGACAGCGTGTTCTATTATTAATCTACTTTGATTGTATCATGTGTATTTAAGGACGTATGCGACAGTTTAGTTTCACGCAAATTTGTTTGTACTATATCACCGGTTGCGCAATAAGTCTGTACGTTTTCGGATACTGTATCACCGGTTGCGCAATAAGTTTTTGGTGTTTCAGATATTTGATATCAATATTGGAAATACACCAAACATCAACTATTATGAAGCAAAAAAAATATTAAACAATTAGTGTCCTATAAACTGCACAATAAGAGTCGACCATCATCATCTATTAGACCACACAAACCCTTTTTTTAGCGTGATTATAACGGCAAGCATGAGTCTTAATACGGGAAAATTGTTGATACATCCTTATTATTGGAGATGTTTGTGTCGACTCTGGTGACCTAGTATTTTATCTTCGTTTTCTTGTTGTTTGATATCAATTTTTGGTAGGTTGGGAAAAAATCTATGTTCGGGAAGGTTAAATGATAAGAACATGAAATTGTATATGAATTTTGGGGGTTTTATGTTGAAAATCAGAATTGTTATTGTTAATTTACCCCACAACGTATACTATTTTGCTATACATTTGATGTATTATAATATGAAATTAAATACAAATCATAGTTATAAATGATTATAGAGAAAAACGTTATTTTCAAAAGTTGTTTCACTTTTGAGCTCAATGTTGTCCTGGCTGGGGATATGTGTGAGGTAAACAAACACATTGAAACAGTCGTAATAGTTAATGAAAAATAAAAAACACTGTCGATCCTTGATTTTTGTTTAATTTTTATAGCGACTAGAGATAACTGTAGCAAACTACCAAAAATATAGCAGCTCGTCTAAGTTATCATACCATGAAAAAACAGTTCACAATGGCGACCTACCTAAAAGACCGAAAGAGTCCGATTGAGTGAGCTAAATTTTCTCAATCGGCATACCTCGCTGATTATCATTGAAATATGGGAAACAACAACAACAATTTGCAAATGTCTAAGAAAATGTTTATTAACATATGTCACAAATTGACAAACCACTATTCTTATCTCAAGTGTTGATTTCCAGGAAACATCATAATAAAAAAATATAACCAGATTGCCAAATATGTCATATGTTCTGAGCCTTGTTCTGAGAAAACTGGCCATAATGCTTGTGCGTAAAGTGTCGTCCCAGATTAGCCTGTGCAGTCCCCACAGGCAGTCTGCACAGGCTATTTTTTTATTTTATTTTTTATTTTTGGAATAAAACATGATGGTTAGGCATAAGTATGCGTAAAGTGTCGTCTGGGACTAGCCTGTTCAGGCCGCACAGGCTGACTGCATAGGCTATTTTTTTAAATAAAACATGAGGGTTAGGCATCCTTCTGTGTAAAATGTCGTCCCCGATAAGCCTGTGCAGTCCGCCAGGCTGACTGCATTTTTTTTTTTTTTACTAAAACATGAGGGTTAGGCATCATTCTGCGTAAAATGTCGTCCCGGATTAGCCTGTGCAGTCTGCCAGGATGACTGCATAGCTATTTTTTTTTTAATTTTTTTTTTACTAAACATGATTGTTAGGCATAATTATGCGTAAAGTGTCGTCCCGGATTAGCCATTGCAGTCCGCACAGGCTATTTTTTTTTTACTAAAACATTAGGGTTAGGCATAAGTGTGTGTCAAATGTCGCCCCGGATTAGCCTGTGCAGTCTGCACAGGCTATTTAAAAAAAAATTAAAACCTATTTTTGACGATGCTGCATCAGCGAAGCAGCTCATCTTAGTAACGATACCATGAACAAATTCTTCACAATTGCGACCTATGTAAAAGACCAGGCCAGTCCGATTGAGTTAGCTAAATTTTCTCAGTTGGCATACCTCGCTGATTATCGCTGATAAAGGTAAAGGCAGCTTGGTTCCCATTCTCTTTCAAATTTATGGAGAGGTTGGGGACAGGAACCAGACACGAAACTGCCAGGTGGCACTTCAAACGCTGTGACGCTGGGAAAACCCCAAATGTAGTTATTTTTAGATTTGATCGAGAATGTAACCCGCCTCCCAGTTTCGCTGAATGGGTCAAGTTCCCCACAGGTATTACTTTCCCGTACCCCCAAAATTTGTTTCGTACTCAAAAAATTCGTACTCAATTTTTTTTCGTACCCAATTTTTTTTTTGTTCACAATTTTTTTTTCGTACCCATTTCTTTTCGTACCAATTTTTTTTTCGTACCCAAGTTTGTGTTTGTACCAATTTTTTTTAGTACCCTAATTTTTTTTCGTACCCAAAATTTTCGTACCCACATAAACAATTGTGCTGATGTAGATAAACTTAAATTGATGCTTTTATATCCATCCTCTTCAAAAGCATTGTCACACCAATACTGTCAGTACTTTGATTACATTACAGTGGCGTATCAAAAACTAATAGGTAATTATAATTTCCAAAAAACTTATGAAAGATACCGAAATGCATGTATGTAGTGAATGATTGTTTAACATATACGCAAAACTAAAATTATGTTGTAATTCTATTCACACGCACAAGTTGTAGTAGTGTGTATAGGTTTTCACATAAATAAATAACTTTTGTTGAATAATGGTTGTATCGTACATTAACTTTGTGTTTATTTTTTTGCGTATACATTTTCTTACCAATTCCAAATATATATAACTACTAATATTTACATTCGTGCATAACAATGGAATGCCGTTAATTGGTCAGGTCATGTCAAGAATTACAATAATACCGTTGATGTTTCCCTTTAATTGTATTATATACATCTTGTTTTAAGTTGGATACTGCCTACTTTTACTAAATGGATACATATTATTAAATATTTGGGTCTTCATTTAAATTTAAATCCACTTTTGCATTGACCGTCAGTCAAACAATGGTCAAGTCATGTTAAGAATTACAATTAATACCGTTGATATGCCCCTTTGAATGCATTGCTCACATCTTGTTTTGGATGCTGTATTAACCTAATTTTACTGATCTGGATACTCATTATTTGTGTTTTATTTAAATCTAACTCTACTTTTGCCTTGACATACATAGATGAGTATGTGTTTTTAACTTTACCATGTAAATTGTTTAGATTTTTTTATATTGTATTTTACTACATGCAGTTAAACTTCGCTTGTTAACAAACGACCCTAGTGACCTATGTTTTTCTTTTGATATTTGGATTAAGATATATATAATTAAACATGTGGGTAAGTTTGAACAAAAACTTTACACGGGAAAGACTTGAATAATAATAAAAGTACTATGCATAGAATTGATTTTCATATGTGAAATTATGTTGTTGTTGTTTTTGATAAAAAAATCCCCGATAAATCATTTAATATTTTTGTATTTTTGAATTGGCAGTAAAGTTAAATCAGTATAATATAAACAAAGAGAGATAGAAGTTTTTCAACAGTTTTTTTCACTTATTGACTCGATTTGTGTGTGTATGCCTTTTTTAAAATTTATACTTATGCTGGAATATGTATGTTGTTTAAGTGCGAATAAAAAAATAACAACACTAGTGACCCATGATTATTTATTTTTCTATCAACAACAGATGGTTCTAGCTAAATACCAAAAATTATCAAATTCTATGTAAAGCAAAATTTGCATTGAAACTGCAGCATACGTCCTTAAAGACATTAACCTATTATGTTTACCATATAATAAAGATCCTTAAAGTTGAATATCTGTAGCATTTATAAAGTTTATGTAAACTAAAAGATGCACATTGATAAATTTAAGCAAGAATCCTGACCATGCCAAGAAAATAGATTTTTCAAATGTTTACGAATTAATATAGCTGAACTTAATCCAGTTTGAAAGCAAGATTTGCATAGAAGCTAATGAAACCAGAAATAACTGCACAATACCTCCATCCAGACGTAAGTTATTGAGCAGAAAATATTTTTCTACTTTTGGTAACATTGACTTTGACCAAACTTGCCTAAAAGGCAATGGCAACCTAGGTCTGCATGTAAGCAATCTGCAAACAAATTAAAAGCACAATACCTCCATCCAAGCTAAATTCATTGAGTGGTAACTGTTTATATAGTTTTAGTAACAGTGACCTTGATCCCACTGGCACCAAATGCAGTCCCAACATAGGACTGCATGTCAACATTCTACACACAAAATAAGTATTTCAGCGGAAACTCTTTTCTCTATTTTTAGTTAAAGTAACCTTAGCCCCACTAGCTCCATATCTAAACCCTAGCTTCTAGATCGGAATAAAACCTACCTACACACACAATTCAAGCACAATTTCTCCATCATAACTTAAATAACTGAACACAAACTTTGTTATATTTTTAGCGACAGTGACCTTGGCGTAATCGTCCCCAAATGCAAACCCCATGATAAGTTTATATGTCAGCTACAGTAAGGGGTTTGTGAATGCAAACATTTCCCTGCATTGATTAAAGGGCCATAATTATGCATTATTGTAGGTAAGAATTATGGGCTTTGTTCAGTGACCTCGCATGATGATCATTGACAAGAGCACCGCATAGCGGGTGCCAACGCTCGGCTGNGTGTAATATAGAGTGATTTTCGTCGGGGGGAGTCCAGACTGACCGTTGTAAGTAGTTGACTGTTATTTCGAGTTGACCGTTAGGCCAGTTTCGACTGTATTGTGCAACTGAGACTATTCGTAGAATATACAATAAACATGAGAAGCTAATGTACTTTACCTTCAAAACATTCACATTGTTCTTGTTGATGTCATCTTGAGCATCTTAGCCCTGGCTAAGTAGAGACATCAGTAGCTTGCTGCTCTCCTTTTCCAACGTCTTCAAGGCGTGCCCCATGCCTTGGTGATTGTCCTCGCTGTTTCTCAGTCGGTCTCTGTATGCGTCCTGTCTGTAGGGACCGGCTGTTATCCGAGGCATCATTGCCTAGCACCCCTTACGACTCCTTTGTCAACTTCGTCCACCTACAAAAATCGATTTAAACTTGTTAAATAATGGAAAAACAGCACAGAATTACCCTTATAACTGATATGTTTACTACTACTTCCAGGGAATTGTTTAGAGCCTCTTTAACGCTCAAAATCAATGAAAATTTCGTAATATATTTAGTAAAATAAAGTTAACATATAAATAATCAGTGTTCCTTATAGCAATAGCCGAAATTTCAACGTTCAATGTGCTCTGGTAACATTGATTCAACATGATACAAAATGCTCTTTTTTATTTTTTGTGGTACAATATATTCAACACAGTCATGTTCATGTACCAATTTAGTGTTCATGTGTCATATGAATAGATATCGTTGCGGGAAATAAAAATGGAATTTATACATGTGTACATTATACAACCCACCAATCTACAATCTACAAAAAACATGGCTACTGACCTTGAGGTGTTCAGAGATCAGATGTCAATGAGCCCACAGGAGACATGGGTTGGGACAGGAGCTGACACAGCTTTCCAGACAGAGCATGCTTGGTCTTTCGTTCTGGTCCAAGCAGAATAACTTCATTTATTTCCTGTATGTCTATTAAGGATTCGCGCATAATTTAAAATTTAATTATAATCAATAAAAAAATCAACAGCGTTAGGTAAATTAATAAATGTCAGCATGTGTAAACTTTCTGTAAACATAACTCAAAACAGCAATATATTTTCCTCTAAAGATTACTAAAACTATTTCATATTTCATAAAAAGTATTCATCAATATACATTTCTTAAATGACATTATGAATGTAGAAATGCAAGTCTTAAAATAGCATTAATTGCAACATACATATGCATCTATGTATACACATTGATTGTACACTTGACATGTATTTTTTTCAAACACAGTTCACAATATCTTGTTAATTAAAAGAGAATACTAACAATTGTTATAACCAAATAACAGAATATGTATTTGATCTAATGTTAAAAAAAAACTTAACATTGTATAAACTAATTACAATTTGTGTACACACAATATTTGCATCGGCAACTACACACATAATGTTGTATTTAAAACATAACTCTTCAACATGTTCTAATTCTCAAAAACACATTTTCATTTAAATATTAATCACAAATTTCAACAACCAATACATAGATGTACACATTAATAATACACTGAACATTTCAACACCAGGATCTTGTCCTTCCTCTGTCCCACAATGATGGAGGATAAAATGCTACTGTAGCAGACTGACAATGGGTAGTGTATTCCGTCCCTGTGTGTAGCCCAAATGGCCATCTTCCTCCTCCCCTCCCTGTCCATCTGTACTATAGTGTGGGACCAGCGTCCACAGACCAGCACCTGGCCTGCAGGGGTCACATGTAGACCAGATGGCTCTAGTAGTTCTGGGTCTGTGTATGTAGCCAGGACTGTTCCATCTCTGGCAAGGGTGAGGAGACTGTGCTGGGAGATGTTGATAATGTACAGCCTGTCTCCTGTGGGACTCACTGCACACTTCAGTTCTGCAATACAGAGTAACAAGATATTGAATAACTGTTAATGTTAAATAATCTTAATAAACAGACTGCAGTGATATTGTTTTACGCATGTATTGTTATAAATAGACAATTACACATCTAAAATATACACATACAATCCCGTAATAATAAATTGTTTAGTGCAAAATTTGAAATGCAACTGTTGAGTTAGAAATGATGTGTAGTGCAAATACACAGGTGGAAACAATTACATATTACAGTGAATATGTGCCTATGAATGTGTCAACTGAAGTAACTATATGCAGCAATAACAGATTTCATAAAAATGTTCACATGATTACACTGTATTGACATTTTACCACAGTAATGAAATTGACACCAACAGACATATTTCATCAATATACATGTACAATATTATGACTGAACTCATGTGTGTAAGTGTTTATAACAGGGTAATGTTTCAAAACAACCAATATTGAAACTTTTTCGATCTTTCTGTACTTTACCATTTACAAAAGCAAGTTATTAACAAGAGGGCCATGATGGCCCTAGATTGCTCACCTGAACCCAACTTGAAACCATTTTCGAACTCAACTCTTGTATCTAAGAAACAAATGTTCTGACTAAATTTAATGAAAATTGGGCCAAAAATGTGACTTCTAAAGTGTTCACATGTTTTCACTATATACATATAGAGAAAACTGTCCCACCCACTGGCAGCCATGTTTTTTCACCGATCTGGACCATTTTCGAACTCGTCCGAGATATCAATTAAACCAATGTTTTGACCAAGTTTTATGATGATTGGGCAAAAAAAGGGGCTTTTTGACTGTTCACAAGCCTTTTTTACTATATAAATATAAGGAAAACTGCCCCGTCCCCCTGGCAGCCATGTTTTTCAACGGACCGGAACCATTTTCGAACTTAACTCATGTATCTAAGTAACAAATGTTCTGACCAATTTCATGAAGATTGGACCAAAAATGTGACTTCTTGAGTGTTCACATGTTTTCACTATCTACATATAGAGAAAACTGCCCCGCCCCCTGTTGGCCATGTTTTTTCACCGATCTGGACCATTTTCAAACTCGTCCAAAAAAATGTTTTGAAACACTTTTATCTTCTAAACATATTGTACATGTATAGATATTTGACAATCACAAACAAGAGGCCTTAAAGGGCCATGGGCCCTAAGGCGCTCACCTGAGAGCCAAAGGAACTAGGCTATTCTGAAACAAGAGGGCCATGATGGCTCTGAATCGCTCACCTGGTTTCTATATTGTACAAAGTATCACAAAAATGATTCAATCAAAGTTAATCGTCAGAATTATTTTTGGTAACTTGGCATGTAGAATACATACATAATGTTTGTTGAATATAACATCTCATTTAGGTCATTTTAAATCAAACATAATGCAAAATAAGATGAGATGTAACACATCATCTCGAAAGAATCCCAAAACGTTTACGGCTGACCTTCTTAGCATAGTACACTAAAATATAAATAAACTTAAGATATTAGTATGTTAANCCTGGGGCGCCCTGCCCACATAGGTCACACCCACCCAAAATTGCCTTTACTATAACTTCTTCATTTCTACACCAATTCACTTCTAATTGATACTGAACTTCTCTATGACAATACGGTCAATCTCGACTATGCATGGCCCCATTACCAACCCTGGGGCACACCTAGGTCAAACATTCGGTGTGGGGATACGCGTCGGCCTATGCCGCGCCATTTATAGTTCACTATTACTGTAGCGCTTAATTTTAGGCCCATCTATATGTTTACTGTTGGTTTTAGGTTATCCGCTAAAAATAAACGTTCACAATTAAAATCCAATTTGAGTTGGTTATAAAATTATCGCATACCTTTTTCTGCTAGGCAAACCCATCAAGGTACCATAATAGGTTCAGAAAGTATTCAACTGAGACTATGTTTCTGAGATTTGGTTGAACAAAAAATCTATAAGGAAGACGGTCGTAGAGTATGGAATCCCAAACCAGACGCTCCGTGATAGGATAAGTGTTGAGATTGACCCTGACAATTTCGTACAAAAAAACCCTCTTTACAGATTCGAAGCCTGAGAATGAAGATGATGAGGACGATGACAAGGTCTGCTGTGTTTTTCAGCAACGCCAGCCACCAACTTTCAATAACCGCCCTCACATTAAACTCCTCAGCTGGGGCCAATGTGACTTGTGCGGAAAAAAAACTCAACACAGCCATATGCAAATTTAGTTATCCCAGTACCGAACCTCATTCTGCACGCGCCAATGATTGACCAATCAGAGTGGCCGAAAAGATAAGAAGCGTGAGAGCAATTTTGACCTACTACTGTCAAATGAAAAACGAGGTAAATTTTTGTTAACAAACCATTTCCGACGAAAGTTCACGTTTAAACTTGTTTGTTAGGTATATTTTGAAAACATAATGAGTTATGATTGTTTATTTTATTGTTTATTAACAACCCACAGCTCATATAATCCTTAAGTGGCCAAATAGATAGGACAGTTGCTGTGGCGTAGTGGATATGGTGTCCGCCTAGCGATAGGGCGGTCACGGGTTCGAACTCCACTGGGAGCGTTCCTTTGATCTCCCCCAAAGACACCAAGTACTGGTTCTAGTCCCAGGAAACGGAATCGAGAGCGTTCCTATAAGCCAAAGGCTTTCGATGCAATCGAGCTAAAATAAAAAGGTTTAAACTAAATAGATAGGAAAACAGGCTAATTCATTGATTCTTTACTTTACTTTAGTTAAGAGGGCAGGACCGACGGATAGACTGAATTTTTTTACAAAAAAATATCTTATAACAAACTGACAGCGATTATCCTTCATTAAATACCATAAAACAAGTCAAGCAGTGCTATCTTGAAGATATATTTGTATTTATCTTCGAGGTGTAATGTAGCATTTGCATAACAAATTGCGACGATTTTTCTTTGTTGACAGATTGGGCGGTGTTTAAAATATTTGTGTCGTGAAAAACACAAAATGTTAAAAACTTCAAAAATAAGGTCAGCTTACACTAAATCCAATTCCCAAGGGTTCCATTATGAAACGGCCAACAATAAAGACATTTTTTGTCTATCTTTTTATTTCAATATGTGCAAGCCTAGTACCAATTTATAGATGAAAATGTCTTCTTTCGAAAGTTTGAATAAGATATTTCCTGAGAAAATCACATTTGTCCTATTGCGAGCACCCTAGGAAAATAGGGTTTCAGAAGAAAGATATTTTCGAGGAATATACTCATTTTTATACACTTCACCTCGACAGAACAAGTTAGCCCCTTGTCGATTGAATGGTTTGACATTTTTTTAAATATAATTTAGTTTGTTCTGAGTCTTTGTATTTAAAGTCATTGTTGTGTTTTATGCTGTATGAATTGTTTTTCAACGTTAAAACAATTGATCAATTGCATTTAATAAAAGACTGTATATTTATATAACGGATGCTTACAATTAAAGAAGTTCTCGACCGGTAATATCTAAGAAATACAATTATTCATATATTTAACTTTGGGGATATCATTTTATGACATTATCTCTACTTCTACTTCATACTTCCTACAGTTAGTTACTGACTATGACAGGAAGGCGTCTGTCGGGGAACAGAGAATGTTAAAATTCACGTGTTAAAAATATATATACAGTATGTACATGGAAGTGATGTTATTTGACATACGAAATAAAATGGTGACGAACAATGTAAACATTATTACATTGACTACTGATAAAAGTATAAACACAAGATACTTATATTTATTTCGAGACAGCGGCCAGTCCTGCAGTAAACTGACTGAGGCTGGTGCTGCTTTTAACGTTGTATGGAAGGCCATTCAAATACCTGATTGTCCTTGGGAAAAAAGAATTTTGATGATATGTAGTTCTAAAGAAGGGTACTAAGAAGTTTAAATTTCTTGTTGTTGTAAGATGTTGGTGGTCTACATAGAATTAGATGATGTTCAATTTTATAAAGTATAGTGTCAAGGATGAGTTTATTCTTCTCTGTTCTAGAGTTTGCCAGTTTCGTGTCTTTATCATGTGAGAAACGCTACTGGTGTTATGGTAGTCATTTAACACATAACGGGCTGCTGACCTTTGTACTCTCTCTATTTGATATGTTAGGTTTTTCTGCCATGGATGCCAAATTGAAGANATAAACATTCTGACCAAATTTCATAAAGATTGGATAAAAACTGTGACCCCTTCTGTCTACACAAACAAATTGTTGACGACGCACACACGCACGACAGACGCCGGACATCACACGATCACATAAGCTCACCGTGTCACTGTGACTTTTAACATGTTTTTTATATTTGACCTAGTGACATAGATTTTGAGCTCATAATTGACCCAGTTTAAATCTGTCAAGATTTTATTCGATAAATTGTTCTGACCAAGTTTCATGAAGATTGGCCAATAAATGTGGCTAATATAGCGTCAACAAGTTTTCACAAAAGCNGCCATTTTCAAATACAGCCGAGCTATTGTTAGAACAAATGTTCTGATCAAGTTTCATAAAGTTTGGATAATAAATGTGACTTCTAGAGTGTTCACAAGGTTTTACTATAGCCATATAAGGAAAAATGCCAAGCCACCTTGTGGCCATCTTTTTCAACATTTCACATTCATTTTGGAACTCAGTCCAGATACTAATTGTACAAATATTCTGACTAAGTTTCATGAGCATTCGACTAAAAATGAGACTTCTAGAGTGCTAACAAAGTTTTACTTTAGCCATATAAGGAAAACTGCCACGCCCACCTGGCAGCGGTGTTTTTCAACAGGCCAGAACCATTTTTGAAATAATCCAAGATATCATTAGAACAAATGTTCTGACTAAGTTTCATGAAGATTGGACAATAAATGTGACTTCATGAGTGTTAACAAGGTTTTACAAAAGCCATATAATGAAAACTGCCCCGCCCCCTGGCAGCCATGTTTTTCATCCAACCAAGTTTCATGAAGATTGGACTAAAAATGTGGCTTCTAGAGGGTTAACAGGGTTTTACTATAGCAATGTAAGGAAAACTGCCCCACCCCCTGGCAGCCATGTTTTTCAACCAAGCCGGTTGGTTGAAAAACATGGCTGCCAGTGGCCAGGGCAGTTTTCTTTACATGGCTATAGAAATTATTGGTATCTTAATTAAACTATATAATTTCCAGAACATTATAATTATTAAACTATTAAACAGAAATGCTCACAAATGCATGTTGAAACAAGTTTTCATGTGTTTTTTGTGGAGAAATGAAATGCTTTTGCCATGGCATTTATTAAAGGAAAAGCGGCCCTAATAATTGCTATAATTATTGATCGTCGTGACAGTTTGTCCCAGTATTACATAATTCATTGTTGAATATCATAAAGGAGCAGTTAATCCGATGATAACCCCCGTAAAACTTGATGATAGTAGCAAAAACACTGTTTAACACTTTCATGCTTCAGTGATTTCAATTTGCACTCTGCACTGTAGGTCGCTTACATCGTCGTAAATCAATATTTACAACTGACAGACCCTGGCCGCTTAGGTCCGGTCGCGTGCTTTGGACTCACAGTACATTTTCGGAAAGGTTTTTACCGATTTTTTTTTTAATTCGCCACTTTAAAAAAATTAGAGCCACTTTAAAAAAAACAAGAGCCATTTGCGACAGTGGCGATCGACAGCGAAACCCCTGAACCGGAACCATTATCGAACTCGTCCAAGATATTATTGGTACTCATGTTCTGACCAAGTTTCATGAAGATTGGACAAAAAATGAGACTTCTAGAGTGTTAATAAGGTTTTACTTTAGCCGTATAAGAAAAACTGCCAAGCCCCCTGGCAGCAATTTATTTCAACCAACAGGAACCATTTACGAACTCGTCCAAGATATAATTGGGACCCATGTTCAGACCAAATTTCATGAAGATTGGGCAATAAATGTGGCCTCTAGAGTGTTAACAAGGTAAATGTTGACGACGGACAAGGCACGATGGACAAAAGGCGATCACAATAGAGCACTATGAGAACGTTGTGCTCAGGTGAGCTAAAAATAAAAAACAGGTCATAAAGTGTCTCTTTCACAGGAACTCAGTTTCTATTTATAGACATGTCATGTAGTGACAGTCAAAATACTTCATTACTCATGTTTATATAAATCAATAATAGCGAAAATCTTTCTGGCTATTGTAACAATCATTATTGCATAAACTCTATCTATAATGCTCTCTGGAGGGGTGCAGAAACTTGGCAAAAGGAGGGCTTGAACTGGAGAAATCATGTATAAACAAGGCGATTACCGTGCCGTTCAAGCCCTGTTATGTGTTTTTCATATCTATAAATTAAAATAACATTGAAAGGATGTCTTGTTCATTCGATATCGACAAAATAATTCCTC
>VMBQ01013401.1:0-16840 GCA_007657795.1 Dreissena rostriformis | reverse complement strand
ATTATTATTATTATTATTATCATTATCATTATTATTAAGAAAATAAGCTGTCTTCACCAACACAAGGCTAAAAAAATAGAGGAATTCGAGTCTACTTATTCATTTAAAAGTCGGCCAACAAACTTAAACTTTATTAATGACCGAAGAAGCTCAACGTGACTGACACGTGGTTTAGTTACTAATAAAAAACAGACAAATAAATGCACGTACATATCTAATAGGTGTGGTGTTTAAAAGTACATGTAAAAGTTTAAAAGTGGCAAAAAACTACAACAAATGTTAAGTCATGTGAAACATGAAATAAACACAAGCATCAGAATTATTCAAGTTTAATTATTGTAAGCTCAGTTCATGCATAATATGACAATATGAGCAAACATTACACAAAACACATCTGTATATACATTATTAAAAGGGCTGCATATTATACAGCAATTCTTTTTTTTTTCATTTAAAGGGAGAGAATATTTACAGGTTATACAACACATACGAACACTATTTAAACATTGAGCATAGGGGAAAAACAGAAATAGTTCAATGTATAGAGAAACAAACACGAATAACATTTCGTATATTAAAACTGTTCCAATATTTCTTTAACGAACATTCATAGTTTCCTGTACGTGCTTTTATTATGAGAATCTATGCACATTAAAGATTAAAATTTCATCATATTTGGTCTCGTGTAATATGTTTTTATCAATTAAACGTTTTCTTAGATCTGTGAGGGCATTACATTCAAGTAAATAATGTTCATGCAATACGTAGCTTGTGGTTTCCTGTTCAGCCAGATTATTTTTGTCTGAGAAAAAGAGCCATTACTTTTTTAACAATTTCAAGGGGATGATCTTTATATTAAAATTCATAATTAACTGGTCTACCTTTACTAAAAATATATGTTTTTGGCTTGTCCGTGTTAACAGTTAGTTACCATATGTCACATTATTGTGAAAAAACATTTAAACAATTTTGAAGATCATTTGCTGAATCTGGTACGATAACAGTGTCGTCAGCGTACAGCAGCACAAATAATTGAAAAAGTATAACATATCGTTGTTGATTGACTGTATATGACATTTTGAGCCGTCGACATATCTGCTATCATCTAAATGTGAATGTAATTGGTCATTCAAAAAGAATGAAAATAGTATTGCGGCACATTTTTTCATTCCCTTACCCCAACTGAACATGAAACATAGAGTGATCTATCGCCATTACACATGATACATGATTTGGCGTTATTGTACATAGTGTAAACTGTATTTGTAGCCCCATAATCACTCAAATCTTTTCGAAAAATATTTCGTAAAAATAAATTTAACAAATGAAAATCAGTGTTCCTTACAGCAACACCCAACAATAGGACAATATAGTCAATCAGAACTTTCCATTCGTACTGTGCTGGTCTTATTAATACCGCAATGATGACCTATTGGTCGTATCAAATGCAGCTTTAAAATCGATAAAACACACACTTTGTTTTTTATTTTGAGTTCTGATAATACTAATCAGCGCGTATAAGACAAACATATTGTCAGCTGTTGAAGAAGGTTNATATTGTCAAATTACAAGGTACCATACCAGAGCTAAATAATAAGTTAAATAATTTAACATATACATCTTTCATTATTGGAAATGATGCTTTAATAAGTTCATTCTAAATATTATCAATGCCGCATGCTTTGTAATTTTTTAACAAATGTGTACAATGTTCGATTTTTCATCATGTTATCTCGGCATTAAGTAAATCGTTACTTATGTTTCAATCGTTAATGAATGTCATGAGCACATAAATTGTGCAATATATTTTCGAACATATAACGCATTTTCATATCGATTTATCTATCACTCGTCCATTATGATTTAAAATCGTTCTAGTGAACTTATTTTAAAGAATGGCTAATAATGCTTTGGAGTTTCTGGATAGAACAGTTTAAGTCTCTGTTTAAATGCGTGTAAAACAGTTTTCGTATCACAACAAACCAAATATCTTGGCGTACAAAAAATCATGTTTTGAATAGAATGTCCTTCATTGTTTCAGCAACAGTCGTCGTGGCAACGGAGAGTATGCTTGATCTGACGGGGGTAGTGGTCACGTGGAAGCGACGTAAGTTTGAGGCGCATCTTGACCTATACATCATAGTTAGTGGCAATCGTCCACACCTAATGAAAGTTTCACACGGAATGAGGCGCATGTTGACCTATACACCATAGTTAAGTGAAAAACGTCCTCACCAACTTAGTGCCGTTACATTAAAAACTGTGACTCTTTAAAACAATATTAGCGCTTACAAAACATGGATTGAACGTTATGCCAAGCAAAACAATGTTTCTTAAAATTCGCATTATTTGTTTGTATCATATACATGTACATGAAAGAGCTATACACCAGTTCAAGCCGTCCAAACTTAACTTAATACTTCTAAACCTACGTGCGATGAACAGGTACATAAGGTAGCTACGAATTTATGTAGGTCGATTGGATTTATAAAAGGATATAATATATGATATGCAAGGGCACCTTGTATGGGCAAACTATGGTAATAGTTAACCATAGATAATATTACCGTCGGTAATAACTACACCGATGTATCGTATACCTAACGATTTCTATTAAATTCTCTATTGGCTTGAAATGGATATCAGTTCATAAAATTTAACTCATGACACGTTACATTTTTTACCTATACAAGTTGCTGTTCTCTTTCTGAGCAGCAATTCATCAAAACAGACATAAGTGTGAGTTCATGACATTTCTATGTATTCATTTTACTCGCAATTTTCCATAATAGCACACTACTACCAACATAATGTTTGTATAAATGAAATATACACAGGTGCGTGAAGTTGGCACACCGCTCAGTAATCGACATCAGCTCAGCAAATTACGAATGCTGATCTGGCACAGCACCTGGTTCGACATTCAGATAAGTATTCATGTTATAAGTGTTAGGGCAAATGCTGAGCCAGCACAACAATCTAGCGCGACATTTCATATCTCAACCTATGCTCCGGAAGTCCGTGTATGCATGGCAACTGTTTCTCGGGATCAGCGGACTATTTTTGTCAATGTGAACAAGGATGGCAAGGCAAAACTTGCGATGAACGTAAGTTTTGCTTTAGAGCAATGTGTTTTAGTGTTTTGATTCTCTTCATAAACCAAAAAAATAAAGATTATATGTCGGTGCCATTTGTTAACATGTGATAGCAGACGAGTCTGATTTGGCATAGGGAAAAGCGAGCTTTACCTGTTTTCTAATAATAGCTATAGTTTACTTTATGTTGTATTTCAGGTCTGGGCCCATGTGCCAGAGGCCCGTGTGTCCATGGTAATTGTTTCGAAAGCAGCATCGACTACGTTTGTCAGTGTCAGAATGGATGGACCGGGAAAAACTGTGATCAAGGTAGGTTAAAAAACGAACGTCTTAAATAATCAACATGCAGAAATAATCCAGCCTTTGCACAAATATCAAATGTTTACCAGACAGCCCTGCCCAAGTAATAACTACGAAAATATATTTTTTTGTGAGGTGGCCAATGTGTGTTTTTTATGTTCATACAAATAAGTTTTTTTTCTATCGGCGTTCTAACGCGTGATTTTTATTTTTTTAAGAAATTATCATGAATATACGGATAACACTTTGCTGTATGACGAGACTCGCAATCAAACGCTTCCGCAATTCCAATATAAATTAACATACACCAAACGTTTTACTTTATAAGTTCACTATTAATTGAAACAAATCGAAAGGAAGAACGAGAGTGAGTTCAGAAGGCATCTGTATAATTTGATGATGTTTATGTGACCAGTGAATTGGAGCTTAGAAATTGCTATTTATAGAGCGCTTATGTAGGCTAAATAAAACAGTTATTTAATCATGGGAATGAATAAAGCCTTCTAGTCATGATGCACAATGACTTACAATTATCGTTGTTATCTTTAAAATGGGTGTATTTGGTCGAAAATGAATTAACAACTTTGTTGTTACAAGGTGTGTAAATACTTAAACAAAAGTGTAATCCTATGTGAATGCAACAGTTATTGGTGGATATTAAATACCATGTGCAGGTCGGCATTGCCTTGAATTAGAAAATTTGTGATTCTGGAATTATATTCCGCCGCTGCATAATCATGTCAATCAGTCTAAGTAAAAATCCATATTAAAAGAGCCCTTTTTGTACATACATGTATTAAGGGTGTTGTTGTAATATGTTTTGTGTAATACTGATGCCACAAAAGATCCTGACATACAAATGTGTAAAAAAACAAAGAAATAAATATATATATCAATTATGTTTTACCGTTCATGATATAAATGGATTTGTTACCACAAGTCACATTAAATGGATCGAGCTGTCACATGAACAAAATAATATCAATGTTTGCGTGTTGTTTGTTTCAGCGACAACTTCAACAACACCACCTTCCACCACTATTTCAGCCACAACAGGTTTAGTTTACCTCGAGTTATTTATTCACAAAGCATTGTAACGATCTTTAAATAAAAAAAATCATGTGTCTGAAATGTTTCTACGTCGTATTAGATTAAGTTTACTGAATTGTGTTTGAGATACAGATTTCACTGCATTTGAAATGTTTGAATGCTTGTACCGATCATGT
Source organism: Dreissena rostriformis (assembly GCA_007657795.1). Taxonomy (NCBI): domain Eukaryota; kingdom Metazoa; phylum Mollusca; class Bivalvia; order Myida; family Dreissenidae; genus Dreissena; species Dreissena rostriformis. The sequence continues at coordinate 12,219 of VMBQ01013401.1, read as the reverse complement.
CCTGAGACACCAGTGCCTTAATTTCGTGGCAAAACAATATGTAAATATTAATATATCCCAATGTTACAAGTAAACAAAAAGCAGGGACTTAAATTGCATAGAGGTAATGTTGTGAAAAGGATCCAGACGAAATGTATGCTCTGTCATAACGTCTTGTAGTGCGCACACCATCCCCGACTGTTTCACATCGATTTACTTATAAAATGGTTTAAAATTATGTAATCTATATCTTCAGGGATAGAAAAAGAATTTGTATTCCATTAAATCTTTTAAGCTCTACGATTTTTGTTTCAGTTATAACTTCTACTGCTTCGACAACAACGCTTACACTACCAAAAACCACCGGTACAAAGGCTTTAAATTTATCATTATGTACTTGCATTTAATTAATTTTATTTAAAACATGATATACAAGAGAAATATTGGTTTTGTTTAATTATTAACCTACCCTTACAGTTATGCTCTATAAGACCACTAACACAATCCAATAATTGCAGAAACCGCTTTTTGTTTGTACAATAGAACATGGGTATTCAATAAATGTATGTTTCGTCTGATTTTTAAATACGTACATGTTAACTTAAGCAAATGATGGATGTGTTTCAGTCATGATCATTATATCTATATTTATTAAAACTCAACGCAAGATAAACGAAAATATAACAACAATTATAACCGATTTGACAAACTAAAAATGATCTTCAGCAAGCAATACCATGCAACACAATACACGGAGGTATCGATTTCAAGAACATATGATAAATAAGTCATTCTCTGATTTATTCAGCTGTTAACAATTTCAGATCTCAACCTATGCTCCGGAAGTCCGTGTATGCATGGCAACTGTTTCTCGGGATCAGCGGACTATTTTTGTCAATGTGAACAAGGATGGCAAGGCAAAAATTGCGATCAACGTAAGTTTTGCTTTGCAGCAATGTGTTTTAGTGTTTTGATTCTCTTCATAAACCAAAAACAATAAAGATTATATGTCGGTGCCTTTTGTTAACATGTGATAGCAGACGAGTCTGATTTGGCATAGGGAAAAGCGAGCTTTACCTGTTTTCTAATGATAGCTATAGTAAACGTTATGTTGTATTTCAGGTCTGGGCCCATGTGCCAGAGGCCCGTGTGTCCATAGTAATTGTTTCGAAAGCAGCATCGACTACGTTTGTCTGTGTGAGCATGGATGGACTGGAAAAAACTGTGATCAAGGTAGGTTAAAAAGGTTCGTCTAAAATAATCAGCATGCAGAAATAATCAGCCTTCAAACAAATAACAACTGTTAACCAGAAAACCCAGCCCAACTGATAACTACTAAATTGTATTTTTTGTGAGGTGACCAATTTGTGTTTTTTATGTTCATACAAATAAGTCTTTTCTTTTATCGGCGTTCTTACGCGTGATTTACCTTTTTTAAGAAATTATCATGAATATACGGATAACACTTTGGTGTATGACGAGACTCGCAATCAAACGCTTCCGCAATTCTTATACAAGTTAGCATACACCGAACGTTTTTCTATATAATTTCACTATTAATTGAACAAAATCGAAAGGAAGAAAGGAAGTGAGTTCAAAAGTAATTAGTATAATTTTATGTATATGTGACCAGTGAATTGGAGCTTAGAAATTGCTATTTATAGAGCGCTTATGTAGGCTAAATAAAACAGTTATTTAATCATGTGAATGAATACAACCTTCTAGTCATGATGCACAATGACTTATAATTATCGTTGTTATCTTTAAAATGGGTGTATTTGGTCGAAAATGAAATAACAAATTTGTTGTAACAAGGTGTGTAAATACTTATAAAAAAGTGTAATCCCATGTGAATGCAGCAGTTATTGGTGGATATTAAATACCATTTGCAGGTCGGAATTGCCTTGAATTAGAAAAGTTGTGATTCTGGAATTGAATTCTACCGCTGCATAATCATGTCAATCAGTCTAAGTCAAAATCCATATTTAAAGAGCCCTTTTTGTACATATTAAGGGCGTTGTTGTAATATATTTTATGTAATACTGATGCCACAGAAGATCCTGACATACAAATGTGTAAAATAACATGCAAATTCGTAGAATTGATATCCCCCGCAACATATATTTTGTTTAAGGATGGGTGCACATCGGACGGATGAACATACTACGATACAAAGGGCCATTACTCCGTTATTAACAGATGGTGTACAATGCCATTTGGCGTGCATCATCCTCTTATCCATTTATGGACTCATACCCAGTTTTAATGAAATCCGCCAAAGTACTTTTAAGATATGGCTCCGGACACAAAAGTGCCTATAGTAAAAAGCATGTTTTCAATATACAAAGGGCCATAACTCCGTTATTTACAGATGGTGTACAATGCCATTTGGCGTGCATCATCACCTTATCCATATATATACTCATACCAAGTTTCAATGAAATCCCCCAAAGCACTTTTAAGATATGGCTCCGGACACAAAAGTGCCTATAGTAAAAAGCATTTTTTCAAGATACAAAGGGCTATAACTCCGTTATTAACAGATGGTGTACAATGCGATTTGGCGTGCATCATTGTCTTTTTCATATATATACGCATACCAAGTTTCAATGAAATCCCCCAAAGCACTTCCAAGATATGGCTCCGGACACAAAAGTGCCTATACTAAACAGCATTTTTTCAAGATACAAAGGGCCATAACTTCGTTATTAACAAATGGTGTACAATGCCATTTGGCGTACATCATCATCTTATCCATATTTATACTCATACCAAGTTTCAATGAAATTCGCCAAAGCACTTCCAAGATATGGCTCCGGACACAAAAGTGCCGGCCGGACGGACGGACAGCCGGACGGACAACGCCAAAACAATATCCCTTCGCCTCTGGCGGGGGATAACAAAGGAATAAATATAAATTAATTATGTTTTACCGTTCATGATAAAAATGGATTTGTTACCACAAGTCACATTAAATGGATCGAGCTGTCACATGAACAAAATAATGTTAAAGATCGCGTGTTGTTTGTTTCAGCGACAACTTCAACAACACCACCTTCCACCACTATTTCAGCCACAACAGGTTTAGATAACCTCGAAAAAGTTATTCACAAAGCATTGTTACGAACTTTAAATAAAAAGCATGTGTCTGAAATGTTTCTACGTCGTATTAGATCAAGTTTTCTGAATTGTGTTTGAGATACAGATTTCACTGCATTTGAAANACCGTCGTGCAAGAGATTGTATATTTTACTCCCAGAGTCATTTTTGAACTGAAAACAACGTTCAAGAGTCATGCCAACCTCCGCGCAGAGAGTTGACTGGAACCAGCATAGCTGGATCAACCTCCGCGCAGAGAGTTGACTGGAACCAGCATAGCTGGATCAAATCCCTGCCATCATACACAACCACGTGATGATAGCTGAGCCACGTGATACAATAATTGCGTCAAAGGCATATATAACAATGCATATACGCCGAAAAGAATGTGCCGGAGTATTGTTTCCTTTGTGGAAACAAGAGTTTTATATTTAACCGGAAAATAAGACTCATATATATAATGATCTAAAATCCCTGACGTTATAACCAACTAAGTCATACTAGCCGTGCCACGTGGTACAATAAGGGCGTCTAACAGTATCAACGGTTATTTTTAAATTTTTAAACAGTAATTTTCACCTTTTTTAATTTAAGTAATTTATTTTTTTATTATGAACCTAAACTTACACTATTTTCAAAACATAAAAGAAAATGACACCCCTTTTCCTAATAGTATCTTTAAACAAAAAAAATAACATCCTACCAAATCTGGTAGGATTTTCTTGTGATGGCAGAGGTTGAATGTGAGAGAATGGAACGACAACTCTGCGTGGAGATTGGAGTCATTAAGTCGTTTCAAGTTGCGAAAAGTAAACACACAAATCAATTTGCGTTGTTTCCTTTTACCTTTGACGTCATAGCGTCTATTGTGCGTCTATTTTGCGGGTAAAGAATCTGAGTGCGGTAACTTATAACGATCAGTCGACGAGTGAAGTTAAATTTTGATTGCATGAAACAGGTGCAAGTAACAATAACAATGTGTATAAGTAGCAATTATCTGCTGCAGTCATAACGACAAAGCATGAGCGCGTGACAAAGTGTGATGTTTGCGTACGAATAATTTTTTACAAGATTTTTCAGTCTTTTTCTTTGAATTAGAACGATACAGTTATACCGTACTTTCGGTTTCCGACAGCGAATGCGGTTTTTAGATGAATGAACGATATGCATGAGTAAACAACAATACTATCGTTGATGAAGTAATATATTTTGTTTTAAAATAGTTATGAAATTAAATCAATTTAGAAGATATTAGTCTGTATTATTCAATAGAAGTTATTATGCTAAGTTATCGGCAAAGAGCTTTTGTTTTACACTGTGTGCGAACAACTGGGTGGGGTAACGACGTAACAATACTACAAACTGACCAACCATCTAAAATGTGGTGATCCGAGGACAACGGTCACTTTGGCTATTTCCATTGACAGACCGCTGTTCTCAGTTTCGACTGTATATCAAAATGTTCACTGTTATCGTTTAGAGCAATAAGCAGCAAGCAAAAAGGGAAACACATTTTAAAATAAAGTACGCTACGGTTAAAATTAAAACCACAGTTATTAAATGCCACACTCTGAAATACGGTATAGCATCTTAATCTGTGTATTTCACCAGAAACATTAGAAATGTGTCACATACACTGAATCCCCGACGACACATTTGTTGACAGGCAAATACATTATATGAACAATAGTGGACAAAAAGACAAAGGGCCATATTTCTACCAAACGTTTCGCAGCCTAAATTTCTTTCATCGTCTACACATTAAGTTAATTCATATGTGAAAGCTCAAACAAAATCGGACAAGACACTTAAGAGATCTGGAGCTGAGTACAACATATTTTGGGCCGTATTTATTTTATAGTGTAAAAAGGACACACGACCATAATACTGCCAACACTAGTCGCACCCAAAATGCCTTTACAGTCATGTATACATTAATGACTTCAGCTAGCCTAGGAAAGTTGGCCCAAGACCCATCATGCTGTTAATGAGGGGATGAAAACAAACAAGATTTGGGACTATACAGTTTTAGAAATAAACCATAATTCTCCCTAAACTGCTCACAGCCAAACGTCATTCGTTTTCAATCATATTTACATTAAAGTATTTCTGCTGTGAAGGTTTTAGCGAGATAGCCAAGCTCTTCAAAAGGACTCGAAAAAAACAACGCTTAGTGACGTACGAATAATAAAATATCTTACTTAACCAAACTGGACTGCACGTTATTCTTTCTCTTCTATGTCGTATCCTGTAATCTCTACGTCATGAACGATTCTGCCATTCCAGCGCGGCAATATAAGGGGAGTGTACTTTTCGGCGTTGCTGTTTTAACCAGCTTTTCACTTTAAATGACCTTTTACATAACGCCAGCAAACCCGAATTAATACACGTATGGCCAGACTAAATGGCTTCCTTGATTTGTTAGCAATACTCTAGATCAAAGTGATGCCAGTTGTTAAAGTGGGCTAACTTGTTCTGGACAACTGTATCACAACAGAGTGTCAACCATGAAACTGGAGTGCCCAGTGAAAAATGCACTAGTTTAAGCGTTTCACTTGTTTGTGAGGACGCTTGTCCATGTTCTGTGTTTGCGTCGGATGTGACAGATAGTGGCAAGTTGTAGTGCTGGGGTTTTTTCTATGAAGAGCTGTTAAGGGCTCAAGAGCAATATGATTGTTTTTAGTTCCTTCGGGATTGGCTTAAGGACGGTTTGGAGCCGGATGAAGGGCAGTTGTTTATCGCAAGTTCAGAGTTTTCTTGATAAACAAAGACATGTTTTAAACTAGTTGATGGAGTTGTGTTAAAGACGAAGGAGGGCTCAGGTGAATTGGTTATTCCGGGGAGCCTTAAAGCGACGATTATTGAACTACATCATGACATTCTTTCATCGGGTCACCAAGGTGTGGCCAGGACAAACGTAAAGAAAAAATATTTTAGTATCATCCTGCTAAGGATGTGCAAAGTTTTGTGCTCACTTGGGACGTGTGTAAGCGTAACAAAAAAAAAACTATGGAAAAGTGTCACTGACAGAATGTCGAACAGGTGCACCAATGGAGCGTGTGCGTATTGATGTTTTGGGACTTTTGCCAAAGACTGCACAAGGAAATGAACATTGCTTGATAAACAAAATAGTCTACATTTTGCACTAAGGGACTCTTATAGGCTTACATTTTATTAAAATGCATTATAAATTTAATTCATTTCAGAAATAAATAATGTTATTTCATATGATACATAAGAAAGAACTTGACACGTATCAAAATTCACTATTTTTCAACGTTTTTTCTAGCAAGGTACCCGGCCAGTACTAAGACTTGGCACAAAAAAGTGTCGGACGCGATGGCTTGCTGCCCCAAGCAAAGGTCTTGATACTGTTTCCCACGCAAATTGCTTATTGATCCTGTCCCAAGCATACGGTTCAATATTCCCAAGCGAATATTTCAATGTTGTTACCCTAAGCAAATGTTTGAAAAGCTCCACTATTGTTCCAAGCAACAGTTTCCAACAGTTTCCATACATTTTTTTCAAGAAAATGACTCTATACGACTGTGTCAAGCAAAAACATAAATATTGTTCGAAATAAGAAAATGGTGCATTACATTTGTCCCTAAACAACGGTGCGCTAAGACAATGGCTGATTGATGTTGTCCCAAAGCGAATGGTTAAATACTGTTGTCCAAACCAAATGGTTCTATTCTGTTTTATTGCAAATGATTCATGAATGTTATCGCTAAGTAAATGGTTCTATTCTTTTGCATCTAAGCAAATGGTTCTTTACTGTTGTCCCTTAGCTAATGCTTTTATTCTGCTGCCCAAGCAACTGGTAAATTACTGTTATTCCTAAGTAAATAGTTAAAATTCGTTGCCCTTAGAAAACGATTCATTACTGTTGTCCTTAAGCAAACCGTTTTTTTTTTTTGCCCCAAACATTTGGTTCAGACTTCTATGTTTGCCCCAAGCAAAAAAGTTCTAAACTTTTTCCCCGTGCAAATGTTCCAATACAGTTGTCACTTATCAAATAGTTATATTGTGTTGCCCCAAGCAAATGGTACTACTCTGTTGTCCATAATCAGATAGTTAAGTACTGTTTCCCCAAGCAAATGGTTCAGTTGTGTTGCCCCAAACAAATGCCCTGATACGGTTACCCCAAGCAAATGGTTCGACATGTCGACATGGGCAAAACTTTCCATACGTTCGCCAAAAGCAAATGCTCCAATTGTGTTGTCAATGTTCCAATAATGTTGCTGCAGGCAGCAATTATATAAGTGTTGTTCCGAAAATTGCTTTTATACTATTGTTCTAAGCAAGACATATACTGTTTTCAATTGCATAAGAAAGTCTTTGGTAGGGGTCGCTCAGTGTATTGTTTTGGCGGGTTATGATTTTCGTAGAATAGCCATTCGACTTTGCGTAACTGACCAGTAAACATGTTAATTTGCTTAATATTTTATTGGATATAAAATATTGAGAAAAAACATGGACATGATTACGTGCATGAATATAGTCTGTTTTCTGTGAAAACTATATGGGCGTTAGTTCATGTCATGATTTATGAAATCTATATCAAAATGTCAATTGTTCACATTTATTTGTTGGCATATGTTATAAATCTGTCAACTTTTCGTGCGCATAGATACTAAAATACAAGCTGTATTTTCAATTTAAATCGTTGTGTTTGTTGTTTATTAAGGAGACGTATAGGGTCTATGGAATAGCAATACTGTTACCACAAGAAATGATTAAAATAATGTTGCCTGGAGCAAATGGTACAATTATGTTCTCAAAACTTTTGCCCTAAGCACATGTTTGCATACCATATTTCAAAGCAAACCGATCCTTACTGCTGCCCCAAGCAAATGTTAACATACCATATCTCAAAGCAAACAGCTCCATACTGCTGCCTCAAGCAAGTGTTAACATACCATATCTCAAAGCAAACAGATCCCTACTTCTGCCCCTAGCAAAACTTTCATAGTATTGCTTGTTTATATATATATATATATATATTACTCTTTCATACAAACATTTCCAAACGAACAATTCAAGCACTTTTCCTATTTGCAACTTTGAAATGTCTTTAAGTACTTTTTATGACAATGCTCATAGAGATGTTTTTGTAAATACATAACAACTCAATGTAATTAAACATAATTGTGCTTATTTAATTATGAGGCATCAGTTGCATAATTCCCGTCGAAACCCGTACCAGAAAGACTGTAAAGAAACAGTGGGTACCACCTCAGATAGGAGGAGCGATCAATATCATCGGATCGATATGTGAAATTAGCTGAACGCTTCGAAAGAATGAATATGGTTTCAACACCTTTATTGTGATTATTTCTTTTTCAAGCACTTTTCTAACCAAATTCAAGCACGTTCAAGGCAATGTTTGAAAATAAAGCGCCGCTCTTAAGCACTCCAAATCGTTTTAAAGCACTTTTCAAGGTAGACCTTGCTTTTCCAACACTTGTCAAGGTAAGTGGGAACCTTGCCTTATCTCCCTGTGCTTGATAAGCATTTAGTAATAAAACACTGAACTTTCTTTTACAGATTTATTATTTCTCGTGTCAACAATCAACAAAGTAACACAAGCAAATATACACAAATAAAAACACAGTAANATATATTTTGTTGCTGCGAAATGTCCATTGACTTTATGAAACTTGTGGTATAACAGTATGCGTATCAATGACTCGTTATGCTTTTTATTATAGCTTGACATGTCGGTGTATTCCCTTCTTAGGCTTGTCTGTGAATCAGCGAACGATATATGGGGTTGACAAACTTGAGGTTTCACCTGATATCTGTATATGATGGGGGTAGATCCCTTGTGGATACAATAAGAGAAGTTGAATATCTTTTAAGCGGACGGGCAGTGGGGTACATGGACTTCATGGTCCCTTTGTACATCTCACTGTAACCAGGCACGGACTCGAGCGTGCGACAATCCAGCACCGCTTTATGGCGGGAGAGATTGTACAGGACTGATGAGGCAAACACAAGGCTGTTACACGTCTTCATGCCAAGGTTATGTTAAACATGTTTTATCTAGTTGGTATTTATCAGTTAAATGATGACAATGTATCACATATAACAACGATTGCTTTGGTAAATATTATGTAAACAGGTAATTACGACATATGCTTAAGATCGCTATATTTTGATATAACAATTTAATAATATGATTACATGGATCAACGAAAAAGATATAGAATTAAACAAACTTCCAAAATATCAAGAATTGTTATGCTTTGATACATTGGTGTGGCTCTTTGCTCAGTGAAAGATTGCTCCGAGCTACTGAGCAGAGGTGGTTCCCGGGGCAGTGGTGTGTACACCATCACCACTCCTATCACTCACACCGAGATCCAGGTGTACTGTGACATGGTGACTGATGGAGGTGGATGGACGGTAGTATCAGTTTTATCATAAATACAATATTAACACTCCGCTCACTCACCAAGATACCATGGTACACTGTGAAAAAAAGACAAATTGCGGGGGATGGACGGTCGTATTATTTAATTTTAAATACAATTCTACCACATCACTGACTCACACCAAGATACGGGTTTACTGTGACATCGTGACGGATTCAAGAGGAAGGACGATAGTAGCAGTTTCATTACCAAAACAATATAACCACTCCACTCACTCACGCCACGATACAGGTGTACTGTGGCATGGAGACGGATAAAGGATGAAGGACGGTAGTATCAATTTAACTATAATGCCATATCACCAGACCCCACTCTCACATTAAAAAACAGGTTTACTGTGACTTGGAGACGTATTAAGGAGATTTGGCGGTAGCTACATTTAAATTGTAAAACACCACCACCCATCTCACTAACACAAATGCACATGTGCACTGTCGCATGGAGACGGATGGGGGGACTGGCGGTAGTAGCAGTTTATTTATAAATACAATATAACCTCTCCATTCACGCACACCAAGATGCAGGTGTACTGTGACATGGTCATTTGGTCATATACGGAACATCGACTTAAGCAATTTGAGATAACGAAATTCATATGTTTGTTTATTGTCGTATCAACAGGATTACATGTGTACTTGACTTTCTGAGCATTAACGAATAAAATTTTGCGTCATGACGCCAATTAAGGACCACAATCACGAACATGTATGTACTTATGATATCGTTCTTGTACGAAATACTGTTAGGGCAATCGTGGTTACACATTAAAATCCAGAGGACGACAATGCGATAGTGCGATAGTACGATGGCGACAATGCGAAAGTANAAATTTAATATCAGGTGGATATTTCTTTAAAAGAGTAGTAAATATAAAGCTAATATGCTTGAACTATTGAAAAAGAACTCTAAAAAATATATAAAAATATCCATTTTGATTCATAATTTATGATTCATCATAAAAACAGTTAATGAAAATACTAATATAAATATATATATATATATATATAAACTTTCATGAAGTCACCCTATGCATTGCACTAGCACCAGACCATTTTGAGGACAAGTGACAAATATATTTAGTTTCACACACTAACACAGGTTATTTTCTTTAAAAAAATCTGCAAAACATGCAAATAAAAAGTTCTAAACTTATTTTTTTCTAATGCAGGAAATAATTCGGGTATAAAAGAATAAGTATAATCTGAACAATAATAGCAAAAAACAAACACGCTTAGAAGTTACTATTAAGGTGCTCCACAAACCAAACTAACATAATTAAAGGAAATATACACTGAATGTTGTTATTCAAAGGAATGTTCAAACATCTATCTAAGACTAGATGCATATGTTATATGTGAATATCGGATTATTTACACACCAGAATTAGTTTTTAAGAATTCGTATGTGCATTTTATACAAAATGAAAGACAATCAAATCATACGTAACAAAATGATATGCGTTCATGATTAATGAAATGCATTAAGAATGTTGGTTACACATGTATATGTACAAAAAAGCAAATAACATAATTATGATCATTATTAAGCATTATCACAAATAATACCACATTTTCATACAAATTTATGATTTTACAACTTAACAACAACAATAATGACTTTTATCAACCATTTGTTAGATGATAATTTTTGACCTTTTTAAAATATTTTTATTAACTAGGCAGGTCAAAACCACCTCCTACTCTATATTTGAACCTTAACAACATCAACAACATCACAGTCATGTGTTGTGTGCAACAACACGTTAGCACAACAATAAATACAAACATTCTATGAAGTTCACAAACAAGGCATCAACATAATTCACATGTGGCCTCGCCCAATGTGACATTATACAGCATACTTATGTCAAACTCGTGTATGTAAAGATCACAGAACCAGGTGTTACTTGCTATCCAAATACCAGTTGCAGTGACCTTTTAATGTCAATAGAGAGGCAGCTTGTCGATGCATTAAGGTTGGACCTAAGAAAGAGCTACCAGCAAACAATCGCAGATCGATGTTACNCACCACCCCCCCCCCCTAAAAAAAAGCTGAAAATGTTTTGAGTCAATTTTGATGTCCAAAAGCAAAGCCCATTTGAAAAATATACATGTAAATAAAAATTAGGAACTTAAATTAAACAACTTAAAAGCTGAAGAAAATGCACACTGATGAGAGACTAAATATATGGTTTGAACTTTGATTCAATAAATAAAAAAAAGATTTATAATGGTGAAAATGATTCATGAAATCTTGATAAGTATGATTCTTTAATTAAAACAAAACTTAAACCATGTAGATCACACCATTTAAATCACTTATAAAAATTAGATATATGTGGCGTGTTNATAAAAATAAGATTTATAATGGTGAAAATGATTCATGAAATATTGATCAGTATGACTCTTTAATTAAAACAAAACTTGAACCATGTAGATCACACCATTTAAATCACTTATAAAAATTAGATATATTACAATAACTTCTTAATTGAAATGCATCTCATTCAAGAAGTATTTGTAAGTTTTTAAGTTGAATTTTTAAGAACACAACTGCATAAAGTGAATCATAAAAACCATCGTACATGTTCTGATTCTAGTTTGCAATAATACATAGGAAGAAATAAATCGCATCAACATACGACAACTGGTATTGACAATGTCCACTAAAAGCCAATAGGGCTTAACGGATGATGATAGAA
>VMBQ01013400.1:0-12470 GCA_007657795.1 Dreissena rostriformis | reverse complement strand
ATATATATATATGTGTATATATATGTATACATATTTATTTATTTATTTATTTATATATATATATGTGTAAAAAAACATATTTGACAAATACTAGTTATTAAAAATATGCATATAATAACAAAACAATAACAGAAAAAAAACGGTATGTCGTACTATGCCTATAAATAACGATCTTTAATCTAAAAAACTCAAAACTACAACGGTTACTTGTTATTAAACATAAGGTTAATCCGAATTACAGTAAACAAATAATAAACAAAAAGTCTGCCAAATTTATGATATGCAAACACATAAACACATATATATATCGTTCATTTATTTTATAGTTTATCAGGAGTCAACAGCAACAGCAGTCGAGTTAATATAAATTTATTGTTTGTGTACGACCCAAAAGCATGAACTTGAAAATGTTATTTATACAAGCAATGCGCATGCGCAGATTCGTGGTTATCCTTATCCTGAGAGCAAACGAGCACATGCCATACATACAAATCCGAAGAAGCTATACACAATTTTGAGCAGCGTTGCGTTATGTGAACCAAGTTCACGCAACAGAATCTCGAAGAATGTCACGAAAAGGAATGTTCCCGTGGCGATTCCTTGAAGAACAGCCGTGACTGTGTCCCGTCCGGTTGAGTCTTTTGAAGTATGTATAGCCTCACCCAAAAGAACGCCGATCGGGCTTACAATGGCAAAGTAAACTACAACACATGCGGCTTTCTTCGCAGACGACAACATTTCCACGGACTGAAGACCAATCGTGAAGAAAACGAGGCATTTATGCGTAGCAATTGCGATCAGCAGTTGCCACACGTCCGACGCCTCTGTCAGCATGCCGATTGCGAGACCGTCGAACATCATATGAATTGACAGTGCTATGATGAGGCCTATCCCCCTTATTTTTGAATGCTTTTCGCCTTCTTTTTCTGTCTCCATGGTATCGATTGCGGCTGATTGTGCAACGGTCGATTCAGTGTTTTGATTGCCTAAATTCGTGCCGCCATGACCGATATATGCAGCGCTTCTGTTGTTGGTGGTGGCGTTTGTGGTGAACTTGTCTTTAGGAAATGCAGACTTATCCGATGATTGTTCGTAACCGGCGTTTTTAATGCCCCCGAAAGACTCGTCCATGCATGATTCTTGTTTGTGTTCTTGGTCCGCATGCGCTTCCTTTGATGGCTCAACGTTTTTCGGTGAGATGCAAAAATGTGCAAGATGTTCAACGATTAACATGAAGAAGAAACCAATGCACACAAGCAGTTCCGTGAGTGGATATTCCGTTTTAAAATCATAACCTTGAAGCGCAGCCTCCATGTCCTCGCGCGCTTCCGGTAAAAGGTCCAGCATCATAGCGGCGAAAATTACTCCACCGGAAAAGCAGTTACACCAACTGACGACGCGATTAACGGTTCCGGATGTTCCAAATTTTCTGGTCAAACATTTTACCAATAGAATGGAAAGAAATCCAAAAATGGTTGATAGTCCAAATAATATAAACAAACTTGCAATTTTACTGGAATCCATCTTGTTCTGTCCAATTGTCTATGCAGTACTTGTTTGACGTTTATATTTTAACTTGAATTTATTTCACTGTCGTTTAATTTATGAACCCGTGCTCCAAATAGTCTTTTAGAACTTTTTAAACCTTAAGTATCTTTTAGTTTTTGCGAAACAAAACATGAAGCCCACCATAATTATATTGGTTATTGAAGACTTGTGAAGTAAACGGTCGTGTCGTGAATGAAGATCAAATTGTTGCCACTGCCTGATATCACTCCGTTCACTGATAAAGAGCTATCAGTCACATGTCGAACTATTTTATCTTCCCGTTTTTTCACGTACCAGTCTCCATAATTTAAAGCTATTCAAGCTTCATGAATATATATCAATATTACAACTCCTGGCTGATGTCATCTATCAGGCCAGCATTGTTGAAATCTTCTGCTCTTAGAATTACTTTAAAGGGACCTTTCCACGTTTTGATAAATTGACACAATTGAAAAAAATGTTTCAGATTTGAAAATGTTCGTTGTAGTTATGTCTTGCACTAGGAAACAGTTATACTGAACATTTACCATGCTCTAAAATATCCATTATATGCGTCTTTTCGCGATTCAAACACCTGCAAATTATAAAGCATTGCAACGCGAAACGATTGTTTAATTTGGAAAGTTCTGTTGTTATCGTTATATTTTGTGACATTACGAGGATGGCTTATATAAAGTATAAAAAACTTCATTTACCATGTAAGCACGGATAGCCGAGTGGTTTTAGCGTTAGAATTTTACTCCAGGAGTCAGTGATTCGAGCCCAGTTGAGGATTACTTTTTTTTCTCACTTTTATTTTATTTCTGTTTTTATACTGGAAACTCTTTAGTTCCGATGTTCGATTATGTAAAATAGTAACTCAATATAGTTTCACAGTGGAGAACAGCAAGATGATTTAAGAAAGGCATCAACAAGCATGCACTGTTGTCTCAGACAAACATATTGATTTATTATACTCATGGAAAATAACTAAGAAATGATTTATCAGGCAAGGTTTGTAAAGTAGTTTCAGTCCGTTCACAAAAAGCTCGGTCAGTATTTAATGTGTTAAAGTAGGGATCAAAAGTTTACCTTGTTGACACCATAATTTAGAAGGAAAACTTTACACCATATAATTTTGATATCCCGGTAAAGCCTTCGAAAAAAAGCATCGCGATGTTAACACATGAATGACACTTAATTGTAGTGCTGTATGGACTTCAAATATGAATACCCCATGACCGTTAATCTGTCAAATCGGCTAAGACTTTTTCTTGCTTAAACCAATAAATATATGCATAATTTTCAATAACTTCGACTCTACGCACACGTCGCTTTAACTGTGGTTTCACATTGCAGGCTTCGTTTCTAACATAGCCCGCTGTTCGATAAATGTCCATAAATCGGTACAACGTTATTGAAGCTGTCACGGCGTGATCACGAATATGTGAAATTGTAATGTGAAATTCACTTTTTATGCGGTCAAAGTTTTTCAATTGGCGATACGCACGGGTGTATCATTCCTATTCATTGGTAAATTATGGACCCGGCATTGCGTGAAGTTTGAAGGACAGTGAAAACACTAAAACCTGGGTATTTTAGTGCAACAAAGTGAAGAACACATGTAAAGTTCATATATATATATATATATATCGGAATCAGTACGTGTCTTTGTTCGTGTATTTGAATCTTTGAATTAATTTATATTTGTGTGTATTAGTGTGTTATTGCTTTGATCTTGAAACGTAACAATGAGATTGTTGAAGTTTTTCCGATATTATATAGATGTGTTGAAAATTTATAGGTTCAAACGTTATCGAGTATTATAAACGCCATCTGACACTCGATATGTGAACAAGCAGATGGTTGCAAATGATGTAATATTATTGAAATTCTGTTGAATTAAAAAAGGCATACATAGGCGTAAAAAACAACCTAGAGCATTCGCAGACCAATTTCATTATTGATGGTGGTGGTGATGATGATGATGATGATGGTGGTGGTGGTTGTGATGGTGGTTGTGGTGGTGGTGGCGGTGGCGGTGGCGCTGGCGCTGGCGGTGGTGNGCCTGTCTGTTTGTCTGTCCGTCCGTCTGTCCATCTGTACAAGGTTACCCACAAATGACACGTTCCATGTAACACCGATAATAATTCCTACAACGCTTTGAAACTTATATGGGTGTTATCCATGAACACTATGAACACACCCAGACCGCATTCCCTCGTTTTTAACTTGATATTGGCCTTCTTCTGGACTTTTACCAATTCAGAACGCCTCAATTCTTGTTTAACCCTAAATGCCATGTTTCGTTAAAGGTCAATAATGCTTTCTGCAAAGCTTTGATACTCAAATGGATGATTTCTTTGAACATTATCAACATACCGCCAACACCTGACCTTACTTTGACATTGACCTTCCTTTGGACTTGGGCTTATTCAGACCGTTCATAGAATTGAGCCCCTTATTAAGCAAAAATGAAAGGCCGGGAGGCATATAGTCATTGTCTTGTCTTATTATTTGTTTTATTTGTTTGTTTGTTCGTTCTTTAATCGTTTCGAGGTTAAGCCAAAATGACATGTTTGTATAGCATCAATACTTCTTACTTCAAACTTTAATACTTGAATGAATGATGCCAGCTTTATTCTACTATGTGCATATGTTGTTTCGTTTTGTGCCGTACTGTACCGTTTTGGCAATTGGTTCCTTGCCATAAATAAAGGACCACGAAGGTGTGTATGATAGAAATGCAATACTGCTGCAGCTTCTGGAGTTTCACTTCTTTATAGTTAAACTTTATGAACACACTCACATCAGCTGAACTCATTTTGACCTTTACATTAACCTAATGTTTGAAAAAGTCTAATTCAAAAAGTCCGAATTCTTGGATAACCCCAAATGGCGCGTTCCATTTATCATCAATGCCACATCAATAACAATACGTAAGGTATTCATCATTATTAGTAGTAGTATTCATTCATTATTATTACCCCTCGCCGAAATGCGTATGGATACAAAAATGCTAGGCGTCACTATTAGGGTGTGTGTGTGTTTGTGCTTCCGCCCGTCACACTCTTGTGTACACAACTATATATATTTTAAATTGGATTTTCCTCAAACCTTTACAGAAGTATTATCCCCAAGTGCTACAGCGCATATTTTCAAGGTTTTAAGATTGAGTAATTTTTTATGGAGTTATTGCCGTTTGTTGAAAATTACTTATAACAGTTTCTGTGCGCAAGATATGTAAATTACATGCTTGGTTTGTAAAATCAATTATCTCCAATATCGAAATCGCATAGTGTAAATGTGACGAGATTGATTTTTCATTTAAGGAGTAATGGTCATTTTAATAATCTATTTTTTTCTTTATACTATGTTGGGGTTAAATAAGAATTAACTGTAAATAGTTTATCACTTTACATTTTCAATTTAGATGTTGCTCATTATTAACATTTGACCAATTCAATAAAATATGTTAAATGTGATATTTTAAACAGCATAAATGAATCATTAACATGCATGTGATTGTTATAGATGTAGTCTTTTTTCTAACAACAGTATTTGTACAGCTAAATCAAAAGAATCTGCTTTGCGCATTTGCATATATAATAAAGTACAGCACATGTTTGTATGTATTGGAACTCCTACTTTCAAGTCGATAACTCCCTCTTCTTCTTCTTCTTCCGATACAGCACTTCTTCTAAAATGAAGATTTTGAGCCTGCGCCTATTGATTAAGGGGTGAATAAAAACTGTACAAAGGTGCTCAGTTGGGTGTTAATTTAAAATTATTTACATTGTAAGTGTCTACAGGTGAATAAGGGGGACAATGCCAGCCACAGGAGTAAGGGTTTTGAAAAATTCTACTGTGGCTGCCGCATGTATATGGGGAGGTAGTGAGTTCCATTGGACAACTGTTCTGGGCTAGAATAAGAATTTATAAGATTCTTTTGATGTTTGTATGTGTTTTAAGCCATGGTTACTGCTGAGTCTGGATCGTCGGTCGACATGAACAAGACGATTATCAGGAGGAGCGATGGCAAGTACCTGGCGGCTAATTTTATACAGCACGATGAGACGGAATTTTGTTCTGCGTGTTTTAAGTGTGGGCCAATTGAGGGTGTCTATCATATTAGTAACTGAGCTTGTGTTGTGATATCTGTTTGTTACAAATCTGGGTGCATGTCTTTGTACATTTTCTAGTTGATTTATTTGAGCTTTTTTATGTGGGTCCCAGACACTCAATGAGTATTCTTATTTAGGTCTAACTATTGCTTTGTAAGCATGATCTTTGACTTTTGATAAGCTAATTATGCCCCCGAAAGATGGCATATAGTTTTTTAACTGTCCGTCAGTCAGTCTGTCCATCAGTCAGTCTGTACGTCCGTCCGAAAACTTAAACATTTGTCATAAATTTTGCAATATTGAAGATAGCAACTTAATATTTGGACTGCATGTGTATCTCATTGAGCTGCATATTTTGAGTGGTGAAAGTTTAAGGTCAAGGTCATCCTTCAATGTCAAAGGTCAAATATATGGCTTCAAAGCAGCGGCGAAGAAGGGGGCATTGTGTTTCTGACAAACACATCTCTTGTTTTTAAGTTGCGGCGAAGAAATTCCAGAGTTAATATGTTTATCCCATTTGATGTTACTTTGGAGTGATGCTGAGGATGGTACATTTATCAGGATGGAATTGCATTAACCAGTCCTGCTCCCATCGACCAGCAGCTTCAATATCTAGCTGGAGCTTATGGGCGTCGGAGAGGTTGTTGATATTTTTGTAGATGATGCTATCATCTGCAAAAAGTCTCAGAGTGCTATGTTTGATATAATCAGCAAAGTCATTTATGTAGATAAGAAATAAGATAGGCCCCAAAACAGTGCCCCGTGGGACTCCGGAGCTTACAGGTGCCTTGTCTGACATGGTTCCCTCCAGGACAACAGTCTGGGTTCTATTTTTTAGGAAATCGGATATCCAGAAGAAAGAATTTGAATTAATTTCATAGTTTTTAAGTTTGTATAAGAGGTGCTGGTTGGGTAGTTTATCGAATGCTTTAGCAAAATCCATAATGATGATGTCAGTTTGTATACCTTGAAACACATCTCTTTTGTTTGACACTTGTTTCACCGAAGTTAATCTGTAAACTTCTAAATATGTATGTGGCAGTTATCTAACATTGTATTCAATCTTACTATGTTCTAAGTCCTCTATTTCTACTTGACAAACTGTTATGAACTTATGATGTGTATTGACTGCACGTTGTAAATGTATAATCCATTATGTTTTCTATTGTATCTGTGATATTGACATTTGATGTACAGGTTCATTTAATGGAACTACAATGGTACTAGGAATAGATTTCACTGCAGGGTATTAACCATAGCCAGAAATTTATTGACTTTGGATCAGGTCATATTATTTATTTTACTTGTTTGTATGTTATTGTAGCAATTCCTATGAACACGTTAACTCTCTCATATGAGTGGATGGCATTAAGTTAACTTTTAAAGTTTGTTCTATCATTTTAATAATTTTTACAATTAACACTGTTTATGGTATATGGAATCTTTTAGATTATTTCTGATGTGTTTTAACATACTATCATGCAGTCGTGTAGTATGCGTGTTTGTTTTGTTGTTGATGATAATTATTATGCGAAGTGATTACTTTAAGATTGTTTGAGTTTTGGTTGATGGCTTCATTCACCGATTTCAGCGTTTTATTGCACAATTTAAAAAGTACCTCAACAAAGTAATACATTAAGAACTGATATATTACTTTAAACGTATCTGAATTAAATATTGCTATTATATTAAATACAATATATTTGGAGCAATATTTCTTTAGAATATTTTGGAGAATAAATGAAGGTACAGTTGTTTTTACAAACCTTTGCTAATGTTATAGAACTTATTTTATATCTATTATCAACCAAATATATTGTCATAAACCTTGTTGCGAAATGTGCCCTTTTGGCATTAATATAGCTTTGAGTGTTAACGGTCCTCGTTAGTTTGCTAAGTGAAACTGTTTTTAACACGAAGTTAATGTAATATACTGGACTCACAATGGACATCCATTCACCTCTTATGCGTCCGCCTGTCTCTTGGTCGGCCCGTCAATCTGTTCGTCCGTTCGTCAGTTTGTTTATCCGTAGACACAACACTGTCCCACGAAGTTTTCCACAAAATTCAACCTTTCATGCATTGTCCCTTATGAAATGAAGCCGTGCACATGCAATTGTTATTTTCCAACGTTAATATTGATAAAGATTGCTTTCTGTTTTAACCTAGAATTTGTTTCATATGATTCTTACGATATACGACATGCGGCGTCGGAGTTAATCGTCAATACTTTGGCTATGTGTATGTAAGAATCGTTATATACAACGCTTGATAATAGTGATACGAGTTTTGTTTAAGCCCATTTGAACAGCGTCATGCGAAAATAGGTCTTTTGTTACGCTCTCCTGGCCGGATCACGCGGATACACAGGCTGGGCTGGAGCTACGCGGGCCGCATATGGCATGAGACCCATTTTCGCATGAAGCGGGTCATATGTCGTAGCTCGATCGCATATGTGTTTACTCATTTAGAACATTTCCCTTTCCTGACTAGAACTTGGGCGTTGGTATCTTCTGAAAAATCTTCAGAACAAAACGGGGATCGAGCCAGGGTGCTTCCAGTAGCAGGAGGGACATTATTGCGACATCAATGAATTAAATAGTATGAAACAAAAGGATTCAAACGTCGAATATTTATTTAGATTTTGCTTTGCGTGGGTTCTTTATTACAGCAATTCTATATACTTAGTTGTTTTTGGTATTATGGGTATTGCTGGAAACCAGTAAAGTATCTCCCTTAATCAAATAAAGCAATACTCCGGCAATTTTAGTGACAAAATGGACGACTTTGATAAGGTAAGTATTTGTAAAGCAATATTTGTACCATGCAAATGTTTTTGTTGATAAATTGTTGCCTCACTCGGCGATTCAGCACACCGCGTATTTCAGAGTTTATTTACAGGCCCCGCTGCTTCTTCGCGACTGCATCTGTTACGATTCACAGCACACCTTACTCGTTCCCCAACAGACGTAAGAAGAGGGGCACGTGACTCCGCCTGGCCCGCAGTAGACGTTCGTACCGTTATTGTACATCAGCGGAGGGTCGTTGGGGCAGAGGGTCGCTGTAAAAAGGTTTTCTTGATCAGTTCATTGACTTAATGAACAGCGAATGTTGTTGTTTTTTTCTATGTCTTATAACAACAAAAATTATAAAGATGACAATTGTTCCCATACAAATCAGATACTATTAATATTGGTCATATCGGTTGTTCAAATGCACATATTTGTACGCTCCACAAGCACGATTCATTAAGAGACAAAATGCATGATAAACACAACGTGTTGGTCTGAGTAAAATTATTTATAGTCCAATCTGACTAAGCGACCACCTGAGAACAACGGGCATCTGTCTATAGCGGTCAGTCTGGATTCTCCCCTGCGAAAATCATTCTTAATTACACCTGAGAATAACGGTCACATATACATCAAATTCGCCATAGGTCTGGAACCATGAATGTTTGGACTGTCACCGTCGTGCCTTTGTGTATGCTTATCTTTGGCACATTAACTCTATTTGAATACATTTTTTCCAATACTAGTGATAGGCAAAATAAAGAAACTGCTGCCAAAAGCATTGAGCAAAACGGCGTATCTGATAGATAAGCTTTCTCGAATGACAATCTACTGATAGGACACGCTACTTACGACAGCAGACAAGATTGCGGTTCACGGAGGAGATCTGGCAGTAGTAATAGGCAGGGCACATCCTCCCGTCATGGCCGCATTTTTCCTTCGGAAGAGGGGAACCAAAGGGACATTGGCCGCAACACGTGCTGACTAGAACTGAAACGGGTGGAAACGGCCGCATACAGCAACATTGTCCAACACCAGCTTTAATTATTTAACCTAATGCGATATTAAACCGCGTGCTCTTTACTCGTTCGATGAAGACTTTTTAATTATTTAACAAAAGCAAGCGAGATTAACTTGTTTCGTGAAGACTGTGTGCTTCATTAAATGTTCAAATGACGGGTTTTAATAATTTAATTGAAGAAATGATGGTTTAGTTATGAGTTAAAATTGGAATGGAATGACTTGGCAAAACTGGCTTTCTACGACAACAAATCAAAAATACACATATTTATACAAAGGAATGTATAATGTATAAAATAAATTGCAACACTCGATGTTAGGTTACTTGTTATCAAAGTTCTCAAAAGAAATATAATTGTTCCACATCTATAAGGAAACAAAATTGCCACGGTAACACACCGGATGATACCATATAATATATTAGATATAGACATGGTGTAAATTAACAAAACACAACAGAGAATCGTAATCGTATTAACGTATTGAACAAACAAAAAATGAATGTGTAAAATTCTGAATTGGTGGACGCTTCAGGAGTCCTGGATGGCTTCAATTCACGTATCTTAAGCACATATTCCGTTATATTAGTGTTAGGCTGTTTTAGCCAACAAACTAAAAAAGACATATGTGTTCTTAATATGAGCGTCTCTGTTAAAAAATGCATTATATATTTAAAAACGTTTATTTTTTATCTAACATATACAATTAAAATAACTATGTACTTCACGTTAAAAATTAACTGCACAGGCTCATCCGGGACGACACTTTACGCACATGTATTAAACCCCATTTTCACACGGAGCGCGGCTCATTTACATTAAGCCCGTCAACAAAGTTTAACAACACTTTAATGTATTATTGATTGCACTGCAACTGTCAGGTAAAACGGCTCCGCTTTAACATACCATTAAATATACACCGCTCGAAATGTGTTAACAAATTAATATCGCTAATAGTTATAGTTGTATAGACTGGCGCTGTAAAAAAAAAAAAAGGAATCATTTAAAACAGGATTGTAAAGAATTTATGAAATAATCAAGATCTACACTCTGCTGAGCGTTTGACATTGCATAACGCAATATACATTTTATATCATCACCATTTATATAATAAAGGAATGCTAGCGCACGTCTTATACATATCAGTACATGTAAAACAGTGAATTTGGAAAACAAAATCACGGCTTAAACTGTTCTATTATCCTAATCTTATTAAATGAAACTTTTTTTAATTTATTCAAAAATATACAACACTATTTATGTATGATGTACTTTAAGTGGACGAGTTTAAAAAAAAACAAAGCAGTTGATAACATTGTTTTAATCTAGTATTAAAGTTTATCTATCGTTTTGCAAAGTCAATAAAAAGGGACGAATAAATTCAGACCTTTTTTCATAATGGGATTCTTTGACTTTTTATTACTTTAATAACATAATGGTAAATTAACAATTAATGAGGCCTTAAATATACGTCTTACTTTCAACAAAATGAAACAAAGGATAATACTTGTTAAAATCCATTTCATGTATATCCCATTACTTGAGATATGTTCCGAATTTCTAATGTCTTAATTAAAACTAAGCGTTGAAAAACAAACATCGAAATATGTCCCAAGAGTACTGATTTTTGCGCGACATTTGGAAAAGTAATTTGCGTCCTTTATGTTTTATTTAAAAAATCAAAAGACACTTACATGAATGGTTTACATTCTGATTCAGTTATATTTTCAAGATCTTAATATTCCTTCTTTTACACCTACGCATAATTGTGGGACCTTCCCTATCTGAATTGGTATTATTGTAAGTCTGAACATTGTTTTTACATTCAAACTTATTCACTTTAAAGACACTTCGTGTTTATGAAGTTAATTAGACCCGCCACTCTAATAAAAAAACGAACAATACTTCATCATATATAACCAAAGTCTAACGGCCTTTTTGCGATTCTCGTTTATAATACATATTTAATATAAAAAACTGCGTTAAATTTATATTGCTTAATAAACGATAAACTAGTGCTAATAATCATATTTCATTTTCTATATAAATAAATTCAAATACCAGGTAAAATGACTTACGGACTGCGACAAGGCACAGGGAGACCACGAAGTTGTTCATGGTGGATGATGGCACGGTGCTTGTGATAAATGTTTCCATGGGCTTGAATAGCGTGCTTTTATAACGTTCTTAGTATATTATAATCCAACGCGCAACTGCATTGTATACATACCGGGACGTCACAACGATGCAGTCACAACCTGTTGGAATAAGGAAAGTGCAACTTGCAACAACAAATCGCTTCAAAAAAACATCCGTGATAGTCCGTACCGTTTACCAATTGAAGTCATTTTTAGAACGCATTTCATTATTTGCATTCAGTGAAGTTGCAACTTGTAGACAACAAAAACAGCTACAAGAAAACATCCGTGTTGCACGTACCATCTACCAATGAAAGACATGTTTAGAACGCATTTCATAATGTGCATTCAGTGAAGTTGCAACTTGCAAACAAAACAAAACGATTCACTGATACATCCGTGATTGTCCGAACCGCATACCAAAAAAAATATATTTTTATAACGCATTTTTTAATGTGAATCGGTTTATGGGGTGATTCAAGTGCATTATGTAAACAACAGTATATTTATACAATGCCTTCTTCATACTGTTGTCCTTTTAGTCGTTCCCAAGCGAAAAACCCATTTTAATACTACACAATTTAGGCCTAAGCTTTGACTAACTGTGATTCACCAAATCACATACAAATCGAGGATTGAGTGAAAACTGATGTATGTGTTTATGGAAGGGAAAGACCGCCAATAGTATTCATCACCAGAAATGTTGCACGTGTTGAATATTCAGCTCATTTGTTTAACAGAGAATTGTTCAATTCTTAAATACAACTTTTTAATATCTGTTTTGTACAATTGTTAAGTGTAAAATGTTGTATGTTCCGATTCTACAAATGCACAGTACGCATGTGTAGAATTGCACTTTGTTATTGAAGT
>VMBQ01013399.1:0-17485 GCA_007657795.1 Dreissena rostriformis | reverse complement strand
GTTTTTTGTGAGTTTTGGTATGTTGGTTTTTCTGAGTTTTGGTATGTTGGTTTTTTGTGAGTTTTGGTATGTTGGTTTTTTGTGAGTTTTGGTATGTAGTTTTTTTTGTGTGTTACAAAGAATCACAAAAAAACAACATACCAAAACCCACAAAAAAACAACATACCAAAACTCACAAAAAAAACACAAAAAACCAACATACCGAAACTCACAATAAACCAACATAAACTTAATAAAAAAGGGATGCAGAAATGAAAATACAAACCTTTTCTTCAGTATCCTTAATACCCATCCTCCTTTACTACAAACTTATTGTTGATTTCCACATTGTAGTAATACAATTGTTTTCATCACACAATACTTCATGCTGACAGTATTTCAAGACATTTTACACTTCAGTTTTTAGTCTTAATATGCTTAATTATGTCCAAAATGTAGCTCAGAAACAATTGCTAAAACCTGCTTGTTTAAAAAAATTAACTTCCTGTGCCCCTAACCAATCAAAAGTCGCTTGTTTTCAAAANGCAAAGCAATATACCCCCTCTTCTTCGAAGGGGGGCATAATAAATAATGGAAACTTATACAGTTATATCCACTATTATAACAAGGATTACAGTAAACAGAAAAACTGATAGATGCACCCCAATGCACTTTGTAGAGTAAAACACTGCAATAAAAAGGGATTTAAAGTGACTAACATCAAGTCACAAATGTGACTAATAGCCCCTGCACCCCTATGTCAGGTATGTTCAAGGGCAAATAACAATAAATGAAAGTGTCTCATCTACTCTTCATGATGATTTCTTACTTTAAAATCATTTTAATTCAAGGGACATTAATATTTGTTGATTCTAAATGTTCACATTTTTTAAATACCGAATTAAAGTAGGCATGAAGACATAAATATCCAAAATAATCCATGCACACATCCTGCGTTTGTTTCGCAATCCAGATAAATCTGGATACTACACATAGGAGAATACATTTCACTGTGTACTAAGCTGACACTTTACATTTCCTGTTAAATGCTTACGCAGTTCAGCTCTACCCATACCGTTTAATTTGTTTCAGTCAAATAGTAAGGATTAGCGCTATTTTTTAAAACCCTTCATGCCCAATGTATGTTTTCAGGGATGATGTCTTTTAACCAGCCAATACACGGCAGATCGAAGACAATAAATGCAATTAAAAGATGATGACATGTGATTTAGTTAACCCTTTGCATGCTGGGAAATTTGTCGTCTGCTAAAATGTTGTCTGCTAAATTTCTAAAATTAGCATTTTCTTCGATTTTTTTTTCAAAGAATAATATCAGAATAGCAAACAGTTTGGATCCTGATGAGACGCCACGTTTTGTGGCGTCTCATCTGGATCCAAACTGTTTGCAAAGGCCTTCAAAATTCGGTTCCAGCGCTCAAAGGGTTAATTGGCATGCAATAAACTATCATCAAACTAAACAAACAACACTTCATGGCGCCTCCACATGCGCATTACCTTGGAGATCTGGGGCACTTCCATATGCAGTCTGAGCGGCAGACATTGGACGTGACATGTGAGCAGACGACGGTCGCGATCTCAGCTTTTCTGTAAAAGGAAAACAAAGGTGAACGTTTAACAATACATCAGAACACAATTTTTATTTGGTACATTTAACTGGTTGTCAGAAAGCCATTAATATCTATGTAAATAATAATTTAAATTTTAATCCGCAATGATATGCAACATTTATTAGATGACATTAAACCAGTTTTGTTAGTTTACATGCCCTAAAGTAAGAAAATGTTGATAATTATATTCTACATTGAATTCTGCTACTTCATATCTATCTTCATAAATCTTCTGGGTAGGTAAAAAGTCATACAAGTCAGCTGNTTCGAACTTGATCGAGGTATCATTGGGACAAATCTTCTGACCAAATTTCATGAACATCGGACAAGAAATGTGGCCTCTAGAGTGTTTACAAACAAATGTGGACGGACGGACGGACGGACAAAGACCGATCCTAAAAGCTCACCTGAGCAATCAGGAGAGCTAAAAATTCTAAAGGTCGACCAAGTTTCAGCAAGATTGGATGAAAAGTGTGGCCTCTAGAATGTTAACAATTTAAAAGTGATGTAGCACTTAGACGGAAGCAAAATGACAGGCACCTGACATAAGGTGACCACAAAAGCTCATCATGTGCACTTTATGCTTATGTGAGCATGTTACAAGTGTTAGCACATAGTGTCATAAAATGACTTAACATTCCATGTGGGTTTCAACTAGACCAGTGGCTAGACTACAAATGTAACTGCTTTGTAAACTATGTTCAAGGGCAAATTACTGAAGAATGTGAATCAATGGAGAAGAAAAAAGTATTGTACATCAACTCTTCATGGTAATGACATATTTAAAGTTTCAAATTAATCTCTTGGGAAATGTGGAATTGCTTGTTCCACAAACTTTAACATTTTATACAGACTGATCAACCAACCGGCTATGTGACTTGAATAAACACAATCTTAAACTGTGTTATAGTGCTATCAACCTGAGGGACTATAAAAAGTAACAAGAGCACCGTCGAGCGGATGCCAACGCTTGGCTGTGGGTGCAGTTTGGAAAAAAAAAAATACCATTGACCTTGACCTTTGACCTTGACCTTTCACCAGTCAAAATGTGCAGCTCCATGAGAAACACATGCATGNCATAGATAAAATATGTTTCTTATTTATACTTAAATTTACAATGCCAATTAAGGTGTGTGGCTTTAAGTTGTAGTTGACCTTGATTTAGTTTTAAAGCCTAGTTCCAAAACATCAACTGTATTGTGCTAAACAAACATCGCACACAAAGCAAGCAGGGCGTTCCTTTGACCCGAGCTCCCGGGTTTGGGATGTAGGGTTTGGGGCGCAGACCTCATGCAGCCACCGTTTGCAAATGTCGCATGAGATCCATTTGATTATGCCGTGCGGGTCTTTACAGTGGAGTGAGTCGCAAAGATACGTTTGACGCACTCCATGTTTCAGAAGTCTTCGTCTACGTAGTCTCGAAATTCNAAATCGAAGAAAATGCTAATTTTAGAAATTCAGCAGACGACATTTTAGCAGACGACAAATTTCCCAGCATGCAAAGGGTTAAGATGTTTGTGAGCAGCTATAAAAAAGACATTCAGGACCAGTGGTCTAAAAGTTCTTAAGGGAATACTGCAGGAAATGTCTTAATGTTTTACTCTCAAGTTCCCTACCTTGTTATAAACGTGAACAAAGTCGCCTAGCTGCTTGGCTAATATTCTCCGCCGATCGTTCAGAGGCAGTTTGCGACTAGGTACGACAACTTTAAAAGGCTGCTGCAAGTTGACAGCGGCTCGCTTCAAAAACCTCAGCACCAGATCCTGTGGAAGACATGTAAGTGCAATTTAAATGCTTGTGCGTAAAGTGTTGTTCCAGATTGCAGTGTGCACAGGCTATTCAGGGATGACACTTTGCGCTGTTATGGTACTTTTTATGCAGCCAATTATGTTACATGTAATAACATTTTCATCTCAGAGCAATATTATACATTGTCAGTATTGACACCAGTGTTTAGTCTCAAAATGACACCTGGGTCTTAGAATATACAAATTATTCAAACAATAATAGAGCATAAATTCTCAAATAAAAATAAAATTGCTTAACATCAAAAGTAGACAAATAGGCTCATACAAATGGGTCGGTAAAACTCTCAAAATAAAACATTTGCTTTACTAAACATTTAAACGAAAACAGGGCACTACCACTCACTCTTCAATATGAAGGTTTATTTTTGGTGCCTAAGAGTAACTTAGACATGGAAATTAATCATTAAACAAAAGCCAGTAATAAGTGATTAATTTGAGCCAGGTTCTGGGAAAACTGGGCTTAATGCATGTTGGTAAAGTGTCGTCCCAGATTAGTATGTGCAGTCTGCATAGGCTAATCAGGGAAGACATAGAGGATATTCGTTCATTTCAGTGTAAGATCGTTTGTTATTTCACGAGTGATCATAGAAAATATATTTTCACGAGTGGAGCAGCCACGAGGGGAAATATTATTTTTCTATTATCACGAGTGAAATAACAAACGATCTTACACTGACATGAACACATTTTCTGTTTCTTTTATGCCCCCTTTTCAAGAAAATAATTAATAATAATTTCCCTTTCCCTGAAAAGTGACCCTCTCTCCCGTTGCCTGCCTCAATACATTGAAATGACGTCATTTTGTTGACGAAATGACGTCATTATTCCAGGGAAATTCTTCAGTTAAACTCTTTTGTACAATGTAAATAAACGGTAAAAAAAGCATAAAATTATACAAAAATTTGTTGGATTCGGTGGAATATCGATTTTATTTCACTCGTGATCATAGAAAAAATATAAACAAGGATATAAACAAGGAAAGTACATCTTGAAATGATAATCTAAAAATAGAAAAGTAATTCCCAAAATGTGTTCTTTTTACCGGTGATCTTTTCACTGCTGTTATTTCACTGCAGAAATGTCATATTTTATCATTAGGTATAAAAGAAAATGTCTGCTTTTTGGTATTTTTGTCTAAAGGAAGTCCCTTCTTAGCAAAAATCAACTTTAGTGAAACATGTTGTCCCTATTTAGCCTGTGAGGACTGCACAGGCTATTCTGGGACGACACTTTACAAACATGCATAAGAGCGGCTCAAATTTATCATTTCTAAACCATTTTCTCCAGCGTGACTCACCATTTGTTCATTGAGACCGTCTACATCATCCTGTGTGAGTGAATTACTGTCGGCCATCAGACGCTGTTGAACACGCACCAGGTACATGGCAAATGCGGTACGGGCCTGAACTTTACTGAAAATGATATGAAACAAATGGGTTATCCAAGGCCATTGGCATGCTTTCAAAGAGAAAAAGAAAAAGCAACAGCAAAAATATTTTAAAAACTCTACAGAATATCGCCCATTGATGCAAAAAGATACCATGTGACATTTAATTTCAATGTCACATGGTATCTTTTTGCACCAATAGGGC
The DNA here is from genome assembly GCA_007657795.1 of Dreissena rostriformis. Classification (NCBI taxonomy): domain Eukaryota; kingdom Metazoa; phylum Mollusca; class Bivalvia; order Myida; family Dreissenidae; genus Dreissena; species Dreissena rostriformis. The sequence goes on along the minus strand of VMBQ01013399.1, from coordinate 12,478 downwards.
GATATAAAAATCCAAATTTGTTAGCAACATTAACCTCAGTGTAAATCCTTGAGTGAGAAGCTCCACGACATTGTACTTGGGCTCAGGCGGGTGGACCTGCGGCTGGGAAACCACTGCAGGCGACAGGTCCATCCCCGCCTCAGCGCCCAGCCCTTCCCCCTCATTAGCCCCCAATTCTGGCTCCTTGTTTCGGGCCAGCGAGGCCAGCCCCGTGGCCCTTTTTGGGCCCGCCCCGTCCCCTCGATCCTTGTCTGCCACTATTTGGATCACCTCTTCACTCTCTGTCCGCGATGGAGGGTTCTCCGTCTTCTTAGACATCTGAAAAACATTGGCACGATTTTAAAAATAAAATGATTTTTTTTAAATCTAGTTACTGCTTGCATGCTTTGTCAGCTATGTTGAACAAAAGCAACATACTGCTGAAGTAAGATCTTAACACCTTTCAGATATTCCCTTTTTGAATGCCAATATTAACAAACAAATAGTTTTTAACTTGACTGGATCTTTGCATTATAAGTTTTGGTGAACCCCTAACATGTGGTACATGTAATGAATGACTAAACGAAACTGTTCTTTGCAACCTTGGAAAATTTATTACAATTATTATTAGTATTATGTAATGCCACATGGCTAGCCTCTGAAAAAAGTGCATTTATCATCAATTGTCTACATGTTGCCTTTAACTTGAATATCACATTACATTTTGTGTCTGTAAATCTGTTTGAACTTGTAATCTCATATCACATATTTTTGCACTTACTTGCATATCCCATGGCCCACAGCCTAGGCATTTTTATGTCTATGTACTTGTTTCAAGGTGTAAGCTCATATCCCATGGCCCACAGCCTAGGCATAAGTATGTCTATGTACTTGTTTCAAGGTGTAAGCTCATATCCCATGGCCCACAGCCTAGGCATTTTTATGTCCATGTACTTGTTTCAAGGTGTAAGCTCATATCACATGGCCCACAGCCGAGGCATTTTTATGTCCATGTACTTGTTTCAAGGTGTAAGCTCATATCACATGGCCCACAGCCGAGGCATTAGTATGTCTATGTACATGTTTCAAGGTGTAAGCTCATATCACATGGCCCACAGCCTAGGCATTAGTATGTCTATGTACTTGTTTCAAGGTGAAAGCTCATATCCCATGGCCCACAGCCGAGGCATTTTTATGCCTATGTACTTGTTTCAAGGTGTAAGCTCAAATCACATGGCCCACAGCCTAGGCATTTTTATGCCTATGTACTTGTTTCAAGGTGTAAGCTCATATCACATGGCCCACAGCCTAGGCATTGTTATGTCTATGTACTTGTTTCAAGGTGTAAGCTCATATCACATATGTGCTGAGTATGAATAAACTGTAGAACCTGTAGGGTATTTTCCTTTTCTGAGAAGCTTCCAAAATCCCTACCTGTAATCACTTCAACCAAATACTGCATGCTAACCTGGTTGTTTTTCTCTGAGATGTTCCTCTCTGTGATTGGCTGCTCATCATCCTCCACCTCCTCCTGCTCCTCCCCTCCACCCTCCTCCCCCGACTCCTCCTGGACACCCTGTGCCAGCTTGGGCCGCTCTCGACCTGGTGTAGAACAAAACATATGATCAGTGTTTTAGTAAAATGGGGCTTACTGCATGTGCCTTAAGTGTAATCCCAGATTAAACTGGGCTTAATGGATGTGCGTAAAGTGTCGTCCCAGATTAGCCTGTGCAGTTTGCACAGGCTAATCAGGGACCACACTTTATGCATGAACTGGACTGTCACAGTAGAACAAATCTTACTTTACAATACATTTGAGCAGCGTTCTGAAAAAACTGGGCTTAATGCATTTGCGTCAAGTGGTTTGTTACAGACCACAGCTTTATGATGGAAAATTATTCTCTCCTTAATTTAAAGGGACTGTCAACCACGAATGACGAAAAAAGAAAAGTTCTAAAATACAGTATTTTTTTTTACAATTNTTTATATAAAGATTCATGTCTCTTTAAGAATCTTAACAAACTAATGCTGATTTTATACATACTATTATTATAAAGATTCACGTCTCTTTAAGAATCTAAACAAACTAATGCTGATTTTATACATACTATTTTTATAAAGATTCACGTCTCTTTTAGAATCTAAACAAACTTATGCTGATTTTATACATACTATTTTTATAAAGATTCATATGAGCCTCATTCTAAAAAAAATGGTCTTTACATAATGCAAGTACGTAAAGTGTTGTCCCACATAAGCCTGTGCAGTCCGCAAGGGGTGATCAAGGACAACACTTTCTGCTTTTATGGTATTTTTTGGTTAAAGGAAGTCTCTCCTTAGTGAAATCCAGTTTAAGTGGAAAGTGTCATCTCACTTTACGCACATGCATCAAGCCCAGTTTACCCAGAATGAGGCTCATATACACAAACAGTATAAAGCTTATCAAAAATACATGTGCAGTTAAAAAGAAAAAAAAAGTTTTGAAAAAAGAAGCTGTTAAAAATATATTTATTTAATGTAAACAACTTAAAACTCATTTCTAATGGAAAAATAGAAAGAAAAAAATTAGCAGAGATTAAATTATTGTGTGTTAAGGGATTCAGTTTCCCACAAGGCCATATGATCAATACAGGACTGATCATTAAATAAGAATATTTAAAATGAAAAAATTATATCACTGGAGGAGTGCTTACAATTGTTGTTTCATCGTCACATGTCTATATTGGATACAGCCCTTAAATGCTTGATTGTCAAACTAATATTGTTTATACATAATTGTTAAAGTAGGTGCATGAAAAAGCTCTTTTGAAAGCATAAATTCCTTTGAACAATACAAAATGCAGAACAAAACATCGTTTAAGCTGTCTAAAAGCTGGAAGCTTGATATCATTGGTGAAAAAAAAGCCATATTTCTGGGTACAATTTTCAAGTCTACAAAACAAGTATGAAAATTCCAACCGTCTAACTCATGAAGGAATGTTGTCGCATGCACTGTGACTTGGTCAGCTGTAAAATGTACATTTGTTACAGGAAAGTTCTAAAATTTGCCTGCAGGCATAATTATGTTATGTTTAAGGAAATACAACTTTATTAGTGAATCATAACTGATTGATACAATCTATATGGTTTCTTTCCCAGTACATGTATGTTTTCACGAAAAATCTAATAGAAATGACATTTTGAAGTAAATGTATGGACAGAATTATGATATTGCATAAATTTCATATCATTTATAAATGCAACGGAAACACAAATATTTGTCTGTAAAGAATGTGCTACTCTTATTTGTTACTTGAAAACTACTCAACTATCCTGTAATCGATAATTTACAAAAAAATATATGAAAGCTATTTACCTCTACAAATGAAGAAATGTGATCATCATAAATAAAATCAGATTTTTTTCAAGATACTAGGTGATTAACCCTTTCCCGCCCAGATCAAATTGAAGATGGCTAAAGACAACCAGCATCAAACCAGAAAAGCCTGCAAGTAACTCCCAGGCTGTTCAGGTTGTATGCTGTTTGCAGCTCATCAGTATCTTATGATTGGAAATGAAGCGTTTAAAACTTAAATGTATAAAGAAATGTATTTAGTTTTATTTTGTAAAGGAATACAAACGGGTCAAAATGCATATCTGAGTGGTAAAGGGTTAAGGAGAAGGTTATACCTGGAATGGTCATCCTTCCATCATACAGTGCTGATATAGTTTCTAAAGAACCAGTAAAGTCCTTTCAGTTATTTTCAACAGTATTTATTTTATTAAATATGTTTACTGTAATCTAATGAATATATTACACACTTTTCATAAATGCAGAGTGATCAAGTTATTATTTCAGTCCAACCATACATAACAAACAAATTCAAACAGACTTTTAAAAAGAAGTTTGTACATCAAAAACACAATTTGAAATCATTAGTCTATGAACCTACAAACACAAGGATAATAGCAGCAATGACAGTACAAAACTGTTTCACAATAACAATGATAAAACTGCAATACCGTAACAAAATACTAGCAATAATACTGACATTATATTACATGATAACACAAGCATGCTGATAACACTGCCATATGGGACTTAATACATGTGTTTGAAGAGTTGTCCCAGATTAGCCTGTGCAGTGTGCACAGGCTAATCAGGGACCACACTTTCTGCTTTAGTCCTATTTGCTAATCTGGGACGACACTTTACGCACATGCATCATACACAATAACAGCCGACACAACTGGCCTACCTGTCTTAGCTGCGGTGCTCTTTGCCGAATGTGGCCTCAGCGTGGACAGTTTCTGCGTGTAGACCTGGACTGCCGTGGCGTAGGAGGAGGCAGAGTTGGTGTTATAGGAGACTGGCCGAGACGCCTGCAGATGAATATAAATTTTGTTTTACAGTTTTAAATAGCTTAAAGACTACGTTTAAGGAATGTCTGTCCAGTCACATTCTGACAAAACTGGGCTTAATGCATGTGCATCAAGTGTCGTCCCAGATTACACTGTTCAGTCTGCACAGGCTAATCAGGGACAACACTTTCCGCTTAAACATGATTCTCGTTATGAAAATACTTCCATTAACCAATAAATTCCATAAACACAGAAAGTGTTGTCCCTGATTAGCCTGTGCGGACTGCAAAGGCTAATCTGGGATGACACTTAACGCAAATATATTAAGCACTGTTTTCCCCGAGCGAGGCTCAAGTGTTTTTTTTTTGTTTTATAGGAGACCGGCCGAGATGCCTGAATTTGAAGGTAAATGTTTTTTAATGTTTAAAATAGATTTAAAGCATAGTTTAAGGGATGTCTGGTGAGGGTTATTTCACTCAGATCATTCACCCGCCATAAGTCTAATCCTTTTTTTGTCTCAGCTGATATACAAACGGTTTACTGCACTGTTTCCTCAGCATCTCAAAGTAGAGTCAATGCATTCTAATTTAAGGAAAAGGGGAAGTCACTCTATCTCTCAGAGGAAATAATGAAGCAGAATAAAAAGCAGGCTTATACAATTTTAATATGGAAACATGGTTATCACAAACACTCTAGCAAAACACCACAACCACAAAACAGACAACAAAAAGGTCGCCTACCTGATGCAGGCTACTCTGACTGCCAGTGTGACTCAATGTTCCCGTCTGAGGTCGAAGGTCAGAGCTGGACGTTGGCACACTGTGAATAGCTGCAGACAAAAAGACTCATGATGAGCAGTGGTTTCTTATAGTATAACACTTAAATTTTTATTAATTAACAAAACTTTTGGGTGCTGGTTTTTAATATTGTAAAGACTTAAAATACAAAAATGCTGTGTTCTGGGAAAATGGGGCTTAATGCATGTGCGTAAAGTGTCTCAGATTAGCACAGTATGCACAGGCTTATCAAGGACAACACTTTCTGCTTTTATGGTATTTTTTGTTTAGAGAGAAGTCTCTTCTTAGCAAAAATCAAGTTAAGGCTGAAAGTGTCGTCCCAGATTAGACTGTGCGGACTGCACAGTCTAATCTGGGATGACACTTTATGTACATGAATTAAGCCCCATTTTCCCAGAGCAATGCTCAAAAACAATTAATTGACAAAAGTATTGGGTGCTGGTTTCTCATATTGTAAAGACTTCAAATACAATTATTGCTTATAAAAAATGGTCATTTCATGCTGACAACTCTTTCAGGTGGATTCATCATTAACACGCATATCTAAGCAATCTGTTTCATACTTGTATATGGTAAAAGAGGGCCATCTTGTCACAAAATACACCCGTTTAAAAACGTCTGGATTACATTGATCTGGGAATAATGTATAACTTTGTTATACATGGATGGCACAGAAAAAGGATAAACCAAGAAACATGGCAATTAATTCATGTATTCAACGTTTAAAATATAAATGTAATTTAATTCAAAGAATTAATGTGCATTCTAAAGTAAGCTCTGCAAGTAAGCTAGCTAAACACAAAATGTCAGTGCAATAAACTAAAACATCCAAACTAAAGTTATTGTGCAGAAACTGTGTTTCTAATTTAAGTAATATTGACCGGACCTTTACCTACCTTGCTCCAAATGCAATCTCAAGCTTGGTCTGTAGGTAAGCTACCTACACACACATTTTACGTGTAACACATCCTCCAAAACAAAGTTATTTAGCGGGAACTTTTGTTTTATTTTAGTAATACTGGTAGCGACCTTGAACTTACAAGCCCCATATGCAAACCCAATCAAGGTCTCCATGTAAGCTACCTATACACAACATTTTTTATTCAATACCTCCTTGATCTGCGATCTTGCAGGTTATGAAATATGTGGTTTAAATTATGCCCATAATTATTATCACACAATTTCTATATGATTCTATTGCAACTGTTTGAGTTTTTCAGTGGACATAAGGGTACACAACATTAAGTTGGCAAGATTTAGATGATTCAAGGGCCATAATTCAAAGGTGCCTCACACAATTTTGCTGGTTATCAAACTTGGCAGAGACTATATGACCACCAATACTCCACCAAGTTTCATGATGATCCCATTAAACTATCGGAGTGAGAGAGCGGACAAGGTAAATTTGGCTTTTTATTTTAATGAGAGGAAAATAATTCAGAAGTGCATAATGCAATATGGCTGGTTATTGAACTTTTGCCAAGATATTATGCCCATTTCCATTATTGCCAAGTTTCATAAAGATCTGATTTAAATTGTTTGAGTTTTTAAGCAGACATCATTATTCAGGACGCCACCCATTCACCCGCCCACTCAACAGCCCACCACCAAGCGGTGTTCCGATAATATTCCCTGTATTTTTAAACTGGTGAATAAAAATAATATAAAAATCCAACATTACATGAAGACAAATTAAGAATCCTGGTTAGTAAAAGAAACTACAAAATAATGGAAGTAAAGGTCAATGACGGAAGTCATAAGTTCATGTACAGAAGTCAAGGACATGATTGCATCAAGGTCAAGGTCATACCTTTAGAATCCAGGTCAGTTACTAGAAAGTACAAACTAATGGAAATAAAGGTCAAGGATTTGGAAATTGGAAAGAGTTCATGGACAGAAGTCAATGACATGATTGAAAGGTCAAGGTCATACCTTTAGGGACATCCTCCCACCCCGTGACTGTTTTGGGTGGGGCAGGTGTGGGTGGCTTATCTGACATGGAGCTCTCTCTCCTCTTACCGAGACTGGCCTGAGATTCTGTCCTCATAGCTGATGATGTGGCTCCAATGTGCTGCATGGAGTTGCCTAAAAATCCGCCCATTGAAAAAAATGGCACTTCTTATTTAAATTCAACAAGCAAATTCATTGAATTGATATCCCCCGCCTATTTCAAAATTTTGTGACAGATTCAATGACGGTTGGACAACACCAATTCTATATCCATCCGCCTCTGGCGGGGGATAATTATTGTTTATAATTAAATAAGGTCAATGTGCAATTCACACCCATCAGGTTATGCGTATATGCATGTTCAATGGGAGTACACATTGGGAATACCCAAGTTCCTTTTGCACGTCATTTACAGCAAATAAAAAAAAACAAGAAATAGAAAACTTTTGTGTTCACAGAATTCTTAAACATATGTATTGTCAATATTGGCCAGATTTATTTTTTTTAAATATGAGAGGTTTTTGTTTTACGTGCATTACAGAACCATCTTTTTAGATATCACAGCATTAGGTCAAATGTCCTTACAATGTTCATGAAATGTCCCGATGTTGGCCTGACAAATTATGGCATTATGACATTCCACTTAAATGAGGTGCATACTGCAGACTGCATAGGCTAAACTGGGACGAACCGTACCCACAGCATTAAGCCCACTTTTTCCAGAATGCGGCTCAAATACATAACGAGAGACGGAAGACTGTTGTTACTCATATGAAATAAAGAAGGAGATACAACAGTTTTCCGTTCAGCCCTCGATAAAATCATAGCTTTCCTAACCATAGAATAGCCAATAAGAATTGACACAACACAAATACACAAAAACTACTGTATAACATAAAGAAACACAGTGAATGTTAATCATACATGCAGTGCTTTTTAGTTTGATAGAAATACAGTTAAATTTCAAGATACAAAGGCAATCTTTATCTGGGATCCATCTCTTTACAATTTGAATAGTATGCTAACATTATAAAATCATTTTGGACGAAGCATTAATTCTAATTATCAACATCTATTACTTATTTTCATCCATTCTTTTCAATTCAATGATACCCTTAAATGTCCTTATTTAGGGAAGAAATTGATAATTACCCTTTATATATATTTTTTTTTTCGTAACATAAAATGGTCACAAGATCTTTTCATCAGACAGGCACCAGATCAGGCATTATTCAACTGAAATTTTAACTGTTCTTCCAAATATGAGATGACAAAAATGTAAATACTACAAGAAGATGTTTAGAGCTAAAGGTCCTCTGTGTCAAAACACGTCTAAACAGGTGGAAAATGAGCTTAAAGGAGGAATTGTGATGTTAATAATGATAATGTTGTCTCACCAAGTTTTGTTGTACCTGTAGTCGGTATGTGATTGTTAGCCTCAGCAGGTGATTTTCCACCAAGAAATATACTCGCAGACTTGTTGATCTTGGTGTAGGTAGTTAGAACTTCTTCTAGTTCCCCTTCACTGCAGAAAAGAACATGACACTTAATAATTTCTTTTTAGTACTGTAAAATTATTTAAAACAAATTGTAGACCATTCATTTTTTGTTGATTTTTTTTTTTTGTCGGTTAACCGATCAACAAATTTAACACAAACACATCGGAAAATGACAGACATAAATTCTTCTTTTTATTTTTTAAAATAATAAATCCACAAATTTTCATGTCAACAAAAGTCATTTTAGCTCTTAGCATAAGTTTTCACTAAGAAGAGACTTCCTTTAAACCAAAAATACCATAAAAGCATTAAGTGTCGTCCCTGATTAGCCTGTGCGGACTGCACAGGCTAATTGCACAGACTTATCTGGGATCACACTTAGTGCACATGCATTTTAAGTTTCTTAGCACCAATACATGAGCCAGTCGCTCACCTCGCAGTGTGAACAAATCTGTCAAACTTTGTGTCGTCCAGCTCGTTACTGTTCGACCGTCTCACGTGAGAATGCTTCCGTTCCTGCTGCTGACGGGTGTGTAACTGCTCTGTCTCCTGCAATACAGGTGGTTGAGTCTAATTAGTTTAGTTTAATCTATTTATTTTAGCTCGGTTGCATCAAAAGCCTAAGGCTTATTGAAACACTCTCGAGTCCATTTCCTGGGTAGAACCAGTACTTGAAGTACATGTATATTGGGCAGATCTAACCCTTTGCATGCTGGGAAATTTGTCGTCTGCTAAAATGTTGTCTGCTGAATTTCTAAAATTAGCATTTTCTTTGATTTTTTTTCAAAGAATACTATCAGAGTAGCAAACAGTTTGGATCCTGATGAGACGCCACGTTCTGTGGCGTCTCATCTGGATCCAAACTGTTTGCAAAGGCCTTCAAAATCCGGTTCCAGCGCTCAAAGGGCTAAAGAACGCTCCCACAATGGGGATTGAACCCGTGATCCTCCGATCGCTAGGCGGACACCATATCTATTATGTCATGGCTACCTTACTAACACAGATAGCTTATCATACAAAAACGTCAGTTTTATTTATTTAATAAAAAAAACTATCAAATCTTTTGGTCATCCTGCGTTAGTAGAAACACAGACAAGAAATCTATGATGAAAATTGTACATTTATCATACTCTTTCGTAGCTCCAGATAAAGTTTAATACTCAATGGTACTTTTCCCACTCAACTTTTTTAGCTAGCTAAGGCAAGTAGAAAAGCTTTCCTTGTCTGCAAAAAGTCGAGCTTACAATCAACAATACTTTTAATGTTAATACTAATAAATGTAAAATAAGACTCAAAAAACCACAAGCAGAAAAATTATTTCATCACATCATATGACATTATATTCAAAGAAAGAATGAACAATTAAATAGTTGCTATTCACAACTAAGAAAACTGTTTATTTATAAGAGGTAAATAAACAACACATGACAAAACCTTTATTATATGCATCACGGCTGTCCAAACGCCAGCTATGTAACAAAAGCATGTGAGTTCAAACCAACCGGACTGCAGACAAAACCTTACCCAGTGCTACCAAATAACCTCGTAAGGACCTAATGTAACAAGGGGCCAAGTGCTACAGTATACCTCAAACCATAGAATAACAAATTGAGTAAACCTTCAACTAGCCAAGTTCTTGGAAAATGGGGCTTAATGCATGTCCGTAAAGTGTCGTGCCAGATTAGCCTGTGCCATCTGCACAGGCTAACCAGGTTCCACACTTTTTGTCTTAACAGGATTTTTGCTAAGAAAAGACTCATTTAAAAAAAAAATGCCTTTTAAGCAGAAAGTGTTGTCCCTGATTAGCCTGTGCGGACTGCACAGGCTGATCTGCGATAACACTTAACGCACAGGCATTAAACCCTGTTTTCCCAGAGCAAGGCTCAATAACAAATTGTAGAATTAAAGCATTTTAATTAAAATTTATAAATTTAGAACTACAAAAAATGTGTGATGTGACTTCCAAGTGCATAAACAAAATGTGTAAACATGATATTACACACAAATCACAACTTGTGTTTTACTTTGTTATACTTAATAATCATGTATTATGCTTTTATGGGTGAACAGTAGAAATATAACTATTACACTAAAGATGTAGATGCCATTAATTGAATTTGGATGTATTTCAACTTTTTTTTTGAGGTCTCATTGCCCAACAAATGAATTATGAAATTCATGCACCAAAACACATTTGCAGACAAAATATATCTGTAACTTACTTCTAGACGTTTTATCCGAATAAAATCCTGAAACAATTATTTGTTTTCACAAAACAAAAAGTCAAACCATATCAAAATTTGGTATTTGTAGAACCTAGACAAATTCGTAGCTTAATAAAAAAAAAGTCTTATTAAAAATTAAAACAAAAATTAATCTTTATAAATACTAGCACAAAAAGCAAAAAAAGCAGTACAGTCAATCTTGTGCTTGCGACCACTTGAATTAAGCGACTAATGCGACCACTTTGAATCACCCTCGAGCGTTTTTTCTATATTTTCATATTGTATTAAGCGACTTTTGTCTTACACGACCAGCGACCGCTGATTTTAGTGTATTTTGATGTCCATATCTTTTATTAAGCGACCACTTTGAGATAAAAGTGGTAAATCTGTTGACCGTTCAGGGACAGATCAGTGTTAATTGTATCTAAGCCGATAAGATGTATGATTACACCTTTGTTTTGTTTTCACACCAGCCATTTTCCTTTGTCTCGATGACCGGTTCTAACCAGTGTTGATGCAGACTGCCTATCAATTTTTTGTGTTGAATAATACAGTGAGGTTTTGACGCACAGTCTACGGTTTAAAGAGTTTACAATCTGGGATGTTAATTGACAAACTTGATCGCTGATTGTATTGCAGAAACATTGCGCGGTCGCAACAAACATTTTCAAAGTGCTCTCGAGAGTTGTGAAAAATAAACTTTTCATCTGTAACATGTGTTAAAATCCGTTCATAAACAAATTGTAATTCTAATTATGCTTATGAGTTTGTGTTAGCAAATTTTCGAATCAGGCCTGTTTATTTAGTTTTCAATCGACATGTTTTATTTATTTCCCTATGTACCATAATCGAGTCAGATTTCCATAGGCTTACATGCAGAAATTGAAATGTCAAAACGGAAAGTGTTAACGTTAAATGAGAAAACTCGGGTATTTGAATTGTCAAAGAGTAAAAGTGCACGTAAAATCGGGAATGAGTTTGGAGTCGGAAAAACCCAAATTCTCTGTGCAAACCATTTACACTGTATTCAGTAAATTTTAGAATAAGAGAAAACAAATAAAACACATTTTTAGTAAAACATTGTTTTATTAATTTTATTTATATTTAGATTCATTTGATTACAAAAGTTGAAATCATTGTGTCAAAAGGACATAATCCTACATCTGGCTTCAAAATCGAAGGTCCGCATTCTTCCCAAATGACGTTTTTTTTTATTCAAAGACCATTTTATTAAGAGACCACTTTTGGTTACTCCCTTTAGTGGTCTCTTAATACAAGATTGACTGAACATTGAATCAATTACATAGCCTTGTGCTCTTTTTCCCTTATATTAGTTTGCCCAGGCTTCATCTGTGGTTCTACTCATACATATAATTATTGTACACCACAAGAATTCCCAAACGATTGGCTACAAAACCTATTTATTTGCTGAAATAATGGCTTCCAAGCCACATACCTTCAATTTTAACACCAGAGCAACTTTTCTAATTCAGAAAAATGCACTTAAATTTTCGTGACAATTGTTGCATAATTACAAGTTTAATTCAAGATACACATGTATGTAAAAAAACAAAACATTTTCAGTTTTGGCGTGCAAGTCAAACACATTCCTGAATATCAGTCGAAATAGTTTACATTAATATTTGAATTACTATGTGTTATATTTGAGAGTACAAAGGCTTGGAAC
>VMBQ01013398.1:0-10596 GCA_007657795.1 Dreissena rostriformis | reverse complement strand
TGTGTGTGTGTGTGTGTAACCAACGGCCTAAAGAATGGTTGTCTTACTCCTAAAACGAAATTATTTCCAAAGGTTTTATGATTCATGCTACAAGATGAATATGAATGCACTGTTTGATGCTCATATTCATTCCTAGTTGAAAAACTTCTGTTAAGTTGCATGTGTTCTGTTTAATTTAATATATAACAGACATCTGGTTTGTTGCAGACACAATTATGGTAGTGGCTCACACATAAGATTACCTGGTTTGTTGCAGACACAACCATAGTTGTAGCTCGCACATAAGATAACCTCGTTTGTTGTTGACACACTCATATTTGTAGCTCACACATAAGATAAACTGGTTTGTTGCAGTCACAATCATAGTTGTAGCTCACACATCAGATAACCTGGTGTAATGCAGACACAATCATAAATGTAACGATATACCGATATATCTTGGCACCAGCGTTGTCGCAGGAGTTGCCAGAATGACCTTGAGGACAAGGTCAGACTGCTTTAGGGATTCCGTCTGGATTTGATGGCGAGGTTAACTCCTCTAGCCTTTCCCATGAATGGATATGCCGCAAGGCAGCGGAGAATTGAGATCAGAGTTGTCCTTCTCCTTGATAAGCTACCAACCAAGGATGACGAGCCCCATCTGCCCGAAGCAGCTGGCTTTAAGGCGCCTGTCAGCTAGAACATGATCTGCCGGGCTAAGCCACACTCGTAGGCCAGGAGCTGATTCACCACTACAAAGTTTGTGTAGCTCCAACAACTCTGCCGTATGTGTTTTATGCAAATAGTTATATATTATATGAATTGTTCTTATTTTATTTATTTGTATAAGCACAATCAAAGTCATTTCATTTGGTAGGTTAGTTTAAATGACGTAACATTTAGGCCCATATTTCTGAAAATGAGCAAGTTTTAATTTTAAAGAGTAACTGTCTTAAATCGTTCATTTCAATAATTCATATTACTATTTTAAAGATGTATGTGTTTTAAGCAATAGTTTTGGTATGTATTCATATGCAATTATTATCTTCATCTTGTAACACTTTAACATGAAAATTATGCACACTTAATTGCAATATAAAATCAATAGCCATACTAATATTTAAACAAACTAAGGAATAATTGTGACATCGGATCAAATTCAAATTCAATGGCTGGAGTGAAAGCTGAATCACAGGTATATAGACACAATAAGTTGATATTGCTGTTTTATTTATTGACAATGTATACGTTTGATGTAAATTCACTTTACATATTTTGTATTGCTCTTTTCTAAGTAAATAAGGGTAGAGGTCGATCGAATTGTTTTATTTACAGTATGTTTCGATATTATACAAGTAACTTCCCTCTCTCATGCTACGCCTACTCACACACAATACGTGCAGCTAAACCGCTTTCCTAACACAAGTAGGTATATGTGTACTTAACAGACACACCTTTCTCCACGAACATTTCAATAACTAAACGTACATGTTTGCAGCATTTATGTTGATTAAAGGAAATTGCGATGGACTTGGACAGACGTTCATTGGGACATTTAGTTGAGAAACAGAACATTAATTAGACATTCGCTTTAATTAAACATTTATCATGTAATTTGGGTCAAAGATTCTTTCGGTTGTACCACAACTCCAGTTGCCTCCTCCTGTGGGGTTTAAATATTACATCCGGAAGCCATCAGAAACCTCAAATAATTCAATACATCATTTGTTCTAAATGCGCAATAAATAAACGGACCGAAACTACAGTAATTAACAGGAAACGGTACAAATTAAATCCCTTGCTATAATTATATAATAAATAATAAATAACATTAGCAATGAAACGCTGCGTTTGAAAAGCAACGCTTGTTCCTGATTCGTTTCAAATGGACACATTTACGGCTGAAAATCAAAAGATTCAAACTGCAACTGATTTCGAAGGAAGAACAACTATTCTGCTCTCAACGTACAGACTATAGTAGTACGCGCTTCCATTGTAACGAGAACGAAAGTGTCATTAGTTAAGGTGGCTTGCACTTCTCTTTTTAGCCAGGAAAACTTATTACATTAGAGTACATGTGTTAGTACTTTTACCTTCCCTTGTATCCTGCTACACTATACTGAACGAATTTATAGTCCCGGCATCGAAAGCTTAATTATATATGATGCTGTTGTAGGGCGACTAAGGTCATCTTCTTATGTGCTTTACCTACACACTATGACTCAATACTCTTCGTCGTTCTTTCAAATCCATTTTAATTGTGTCTATAATAACTGTGGTATCGACGCATCTGCATTTGAATAATAAAAATGCATCTGCAATCCGTTTTCAAAATAAATTTACTCTTCAACATGTTTAATATATCAAAGGTTCGTTGCCTCTTAACGTATTTACTGCATTGGAATAGGTCGATATTATGTGTATTATGTGTACAATAAGCCCTGAATATTCTGTTTAATCATGTAACAAACAGTACCAAGTTTCGTCTACACCGTTAATACCTCATTGAAAAGCTTTTAACGCCAAATGGAGATGGATAGTTGCCATTTTCATTTTGATTGTACAACTATGTCGGCGATATCGCCTACTGTCACATGATTGATTAGTGTTCGAAATTGGTTCATATCTATTAATTAAATAAAGCGGTAAAACTATTTCTGTCGATCAGATAGTTCAATCGGAATCTTCTTTCACTGACATCGTTTTATGAAAAAGAACATTCTCATTGTTTAATGGAATAGAAAATGAAAATCTAGTTCGTTAAAACAAACTTATCAATAGACATTGTATTTCGTGTTTAAAATTCATGGAAATAAAACAAAACTTTTATAATGCGATATTACTCACTAAATTTAAACAATGTAATTTCATGACGTTTAAGCAAACAATCCAATCGAAATATCAAATAGTGGTAGTTTATGCAAATAAGACACATATTTTTAAAACGTTAATTAATTTAAGTAACCAAACTATAGAAATTGAAAAACAATTACGAATCACTTACTGGAGCAACGCGACTCGTTCGTAAAACAATTATTACATTTAGCAATTTATACGTAGTAATCATAACATTATAGCAAAACAACATCAGTTTTACTAGGAAAACTCATGAAGTCATATATTTTAACTGTTAATTAACATGTGCATTTAACAATTATGTTCCACTTTACAAATGAGAAGTAGACAACACTTCATGTATATGTCGTTGGCTTCATACACGTGCGTTAATTGTTTTCCCGTATTCATGTTTAAAATTATGGTAATTAGTGTTTCAAAACAGACTATTCATCCCATCATTTAACAAAATATGGATAGTTTATATTATTTAGGCATTGTAAATTACCCAACACAAAAGAATATCTAAATTGTATTAATAGAAAATACACGATGCGCATTTGTTAGACAACTGCGTTTAGACATTCGTCTAAAACACAAGCAATATACTATATATTTGATATACGATAATGTTCACGCGTATGTACTTTCTGTGCGACGATGTATATCCGAATCCAGTATTGAACACATGGATTGTATTACAATGAACGACGATTTTAAAAAGGAGTACACATATGCTACTTGTAACATTTATGTTTCTGACGAGGTAACACAAAATATCAGGCCCAGCTCATCTGAACGTTATGCGCATGCACTCTTCTATCGACCCGTTACAAACGACTGCTCTCCCCAGTGTTAGCTACTTGTAACAAATATGTTTCTGACGAGGTAACACAAACTATCAGACCCAGCTCATCTGAACGTTATGCGCATGCACTCTTCTATCGACCCGTTACAAACGACGGCTCTCCCCCAGTGTTAGCTACTTGTAACAAATATGTTTCTGACGAGGTAACACAAACTATCAGTCTCAGCTCATGCCCATGCATTTTTCTATCGACCCGTAACAAACGACGGCTCTGCAGTTTACGTCTTGTAAAATGTCATCAGATCCACTTTAATCAATTCTGAAGTCGCCATTGCTATGTCGAAAGCAAACCCAACAAAATGGCTGAACACCTAACTTAACATATCATGATTCCATGGTAATAAGCACAATGATGCGACTAAACTGCGCATTTAAGACGTATTTCACAATTGTTGAATGCCTCAAATATATATCAGATTGGGTGTTATTTATAATGCTGATATGAAGATATGATAAAATGTAATGATTTGTGAGATAAATAAATTGCTTTTTAGCTCGACTCTTCAAAGAACTAAAGTTGAGCTGAAGTCGTCGTTGTGTCGTCTACATAAACTATCGCAGTGCTTAGTAGTGTATGTTAATATTTAGTGTTCTGTTCTAAAAGTGGTGGATAAGAACAGTACGTTCTCTCCTGAGTTTGAGTTTAGAGTTTCAAGAGTCTGATTTATTTGCTGAATTAAAACTGCAAACTGCAACCGTTGTATTTGTGCTGTATGGATGCAGTAGAATATGAAGTGTGGAGCGATATTTTGGCTTTTTATACTGCTTTTGCATGAACATGTTTAGGACTATTTTGCATGCCGGAAACATTTCACATTTATTCCATATTACTACTCAAGGTTCTGAACAAAGTGTAAGGTTCTGCAAGTTATAAAGGCTGATGTTACACCAATACTTTAGTTAAATCGCCACTCGTGACTGAAGTTTAATTACTGTTTAAGTTGTATGTAATGTTGTGTGTACTGTATTGTTTTAAAATTATATCATGGCTTTTTTCTTGATGAGATTCTATGTATATGTTAATAATATTCATGGCAGTAATTTTGTCAGCTTATACGTTTGGCATGTTTATGTGTTGTAAACATACTCGTTTATCCATAACAACACATGAATTGCAAGTAAAATATTATTTAAACAATACATTTAAAAGTCAAGCAGACATTAAACGATTATTTTCAGAGGATAAAACCAATGTTTGCAATGATGTATATGTGCATAATTAAAAAGAAACACATTGAGACATTGCTTAATCGACAATGTTCTGATTATCATAACAGATCTTAATAATACATTCTACAGGTATATCCAATAAAATGTTGAAATGGATCTCATTCACATATTGTTGTTTGGTTTATTTTGTCTCCAGACTTTCAAATTCACACTCTCGTGTTCGTCAATGTGAATACATATTCACTCGTGCGAACGAAACATTCTATGATGATCGGTGGATGATAATATATTATGATCAGATTTCAGAGATTATGAAAAATAAAAAATCATTCAATCTACGTAGAAAATGTCAACGACATCTAAAAGAATAATTTGCAAACACAAATGTTATTTGACTACATTAGAAAACGCAAGCGCGCACCTAGTCGTGATATGCAATCGAATCATCTTGTTTATTCCCGACTTATCGATTTTCTTGTCCGAAGAGAAAACATTCATTTCATATAGTCAACACGCACAATAAGGTATGAATTGTATTTCTTTAATGATGATGCCTGGTAAAAATTAACGGGTCATTACGAATTCCGAATATTGGTTTGCCTGTTTACATGTATCATCAAATTGATTAAAATAGCTGAAATCATATTGCTCGTTGAATCAGTATGCCTGTTCCACTTTCGTGTTGTTTTAAGTGCGGGATAGTAAAAATGGGTTCCGGCTACTTTAACTTGTAACGTAACAAGCCCGACGGTCAGGTCATTTCAAAATGCGAAATTTTAATACTTAAATATTGACAACGTTTGTTTGTCCAAATACATTTAAAATCTATATTATTATGTAATGAAGTAACTGTTGCTGTTGTTTTTCTTTCTGAATACATGGTACTTATAATTCACAGACAAACATACGAGTCTGGTTGCATGGAATGTCGGTCCAGTTCCACTTGCCTGTGATGCACATTTCATTCCTCTATTTCCCCTGTGTCCCATACCTCTCTCGACGGTTCCGCTGGATTCCAGTTAGCAAATGTCCAAGTCTCGCCGGTTATCCATTTATAAGTCGACTCTTCCATAAGTCGAAATCCACCGGTAAAAATTTCAAAATCAGGCTGGTCCCCAAAGAGTACATTGTATATGAAATCATTCTCGTCTGCATCGGTAACCACTAGGAGATGTGCTCCCATAGCCTCGCACTCCAACTTGGACGGTAACCACTGGCGACCGAAATTGGATTTGTAGTAACATGAATGCCTGCATTTTAGCATTTGTGGGTCACACTGCAACTGAAAATACATACACAAAATATAATGAACATTAACTATAAAGGATTATTGAAATATTATTATGATGGGCATTCTTGTTTCAATCCGCAATCATTTTATCAAAGGCATTGGATAATTACAACAACAAAATATCAAACTTGACAGTACAAATGTAAACAAAAAAAATATTTAAGCTTGTTAAACTGTCTTTTGAAGCATTGGGTAAATAACAGATTAGTTTTTATCTTACATGTTATATTTATTGTAAGCCTAATATTAACAATACTGTAAGTTTTAATCCGATATAAAAGATGTCCCGTTTGACGCATAATAGCAAACACATTTTAGTTCATATCATTTTGATTTAGTTTCTGAGCTTTCAGAAAATGTAACTACATGTATTAAACAGCAAATAGTATACCCTTGTTCACGAGCATTTATGGAATTACAATACGACATTATGAAACACAAAAAAGAAAAATACAAATATGTCATCAATTTTTCTGTAAGTGCTCTGCTGGCATAAACTAAGTAATAGTCATTATACGCAATCTCAGATCAAACACGGTATACATATAAATAACGGAAAGATTTACCTTTCATATTTCCAATACATGTTGTTAGTTGTCAAGAGTAAATAACCAGTGTATATTAATTAATTAACAAATGAGGTATATACACAATACCGTTCATGCATTAACTTACATATTTCTAAGAAAATATTAATAGGTTAATCTGCATGTTTAATCTAATATGTTTGGTAAAAATTATAAGCCTTGTTTGGCGTTTTTTCTAACATGAACCGCAAAACAACTGCTGACCATTCAGTATGTTTAATTCACTTTTTTTTGTAAAAACTTGTTATGATGCTCTAACATAGGTCTAAGAACTTAAAACGAAAGATGGTTAAATAAATGTTAAGTTAACTTAATTCATTTTTTAACCTTTGCATACTACATTCTTATGTTTAGGATTTTACCAGCATATGACATCATGTCCTTTTCATAATGACATTGTGACCTGTACTGTTTATTTTGATACAGCAACTTGCTCGGACGACAAATCTTACACTACAACTTCTGCACTATTTCAATTAGCGTAGGTTTAGCGCATGTTATAATGAGATTTCTCTTCTGCTGAAGTAAAATGTTGCGTTCATGAAAGGTTATTCATTTTCTTATAACTAAACGCTGTTTCCTATGTTGATTGGTTTTTAAACATACAATATCAATTATCTGGTAGAGACATTGTTATTAAAAGGAACGTACTCGCAGAAGGAGGCTAAACATGAATAGTTGTTTTAAAAAGAAAAGAATAATATTTAGTAAAAGTCGTAGTATTATCAGAAGCAACAGTGGCAGTAATCAGATTTGTTGTAATAGTGGCAAATCATCAAGTACCTACCTCATAAACGCGCCAAGCCGTTTCTATCGCCGAAGGTGTAACCCTAATCTCCGTGGTGTTGCTACCAATGATGCACGTATGATTGACTGTGTTGAATGCAATCATGTCACATTCGGCAGTCTTTACGCATGCTCGTGAACACAGCAGTTCATGTTCAACCACGAGTTCGAGCGATTTGGAAAAATTCCGAAAGTCTGGCTCATCCTTTAAATCCAATTTTCGAAAAACAGCACAAAGTGATCGCGATAGGAACATCAGTAACACGATGATACGCGTTTTAATATTCAGGTGTTGCATTCTTGAATAACGACACGCAATTCCTTGTAGCTCCGTCTCCAAAGCCTTACCAAACTGCTTCAGAATTAAAAGCCACGCAGGCACTGTCAAAAACTAATTTAACGCAACTGAAGCAACTTCCTTAATGTGTGTATCTGTTAAATATTGGGGATTAACATGATGCGATTGGAGAATGTTTTCTAGAATTGTGCCAGCATGTGACGACACGGTTCAGGTGCGTTTATTGAAATCCACTATATTGCCACGTGTACATATTGGCCGTAAATCAATTATGGTGTCTAGATAAACAAGGCATATCGCTTTCCTGAATAAAACACCATATTCAGAAAATGTCCAAATCTAATTAAACGCAATTGAGGCAACTTCCTATATATGTGTTTATCTGTTAAACAGCGGGGATTAATATGATGCGATTGGGTAAGTGTTCCCAGATAATATAGTTTGGTGCCAGTATGAGGCAATACGGTTCAAAGAGCGTTTATTGGAAGCCATTTGTTTTCCACTTGGACATTTGGCCAAAATCAATTATGGTGTCCCAATATACCAGGAACATCCCTTTCCTCCTTCAACTGGAATGTTATTTACAGAGAGTTCTGATTTTATTCATATGTCCTTTTGTTCGTTCATAAACCCAAAATACTGAACTCAGTCAAACGACAGAGCAACGACCAAAGCTTGTATTTATTTCTCCGAAAAGATAAGCGTGAAATGCAATGTCTTTATTGAACAGAACATTTAACTAAAACAATTTAAGATACAACATAACTGCTTCATCAAATGTTCGATACTAAAAGATAAAAGGGTTCATCACGTTATTTTAACATGTGTGCAATTTGTCCCAGGTATGTATTGTAACGTCTTTGTGTTAATAAAGTACATGTAGTCAACAGTTCCATATAAACTCCTTTTCAAGTGGTGACAATATTTTTAAATAACGCAGTTTTAAATGTTAGTGATTTACTTACCGTATTATCATAGTTATTGTGTTTTGTTTCCTTTGTTACTTGTATTAAACTTGATTGAATTTGTTTTATGATTGTTAACGCCAACGTTTGGTCAACGCTAGAATGTTTAACAAAACGGTCATTAATATGTTTTTCATAATTAGTCCGTCTTTAATATATGATACATTCGATCATATTTGCAAAATTTACTTTTGATAAAAAAATAACGAAAAAAAATGTCAAAAAGGTACTTGTAAGATTCCTGCATGTAAATGCATATTCTGATTCCGTTGGGAATCGTTAAAATAACGATACACACTTTAGCCAACCTACATACCCTTCTTTTTTGCAGATGTTAGTGTCCTTATTGTCAGCCTACTGTATACACAGGCAATTGTAAAAAGAAATTGCATTCTGCAGAAATGAGAATTTGTGCAGAATGTCATCAGTGTTTCCCGTTTGGGTAACATAGGAAACAGCGTGCATGTGTTATGCCCTCTGCTGAGTGACATTATCCAGAACCTTGGTAGATTAACAGATTATTAGGGTTTTCCAAAATAAATCAAATTTTCTGACTAAAATTAAAAAAAAGAAAAAACAATTTATCGATATATAAATGAAAAAAACAACATATAGCTGGTAAATTTTTGGAAGCATATATTATGTAACTGTGTGTTAAGAGTCAAAACACGCATTGCACACTAACATTTACAAAACAATACACATACGAGTAAACAAATATGCAGGCCATTGGAATAAAACAACACAAAACGATTAAGAGTGGATGTTACCAAATCGAATTATTATTCGTGTCGTTTGTGTTAATACTCTAATAAGAAAGAAAGATAATGTATACGTGCGTGTAAATCTTCATCTACAATTAGGTTCAATTTTGTGTATGAACGGACGGCTAACGTCATCCAAATTGAAGTAATTAATGAGGATTTCGGGTATTGCTTCTAATCGAACAATGTACACCATGTTAATGGCTACGCTTTCTTCTTCGTGTTTCATTTAATTTAATTCGAGTAGATATTACAAGTAAACATTAGAAAGCTATGAAGATTATGTGTCCATAGTAAGAGCAATGTTGAAATTTACCAGCATTGCATTTGAAGTCTATTTTCCGAATGTGCGTCTATTAATCAAATGTTGTGTAACACATGAAACAATACAATAGAAAACATGTTTGTGCTCGGCTTGGTGTTTGAAAAAAAAAGTCATTCCTGTCGGCCGTGTAAGCAGATTACAGTCATTTGAAATTGTCCGATTTTCATTTACTAAGTAGGGTTTTCGAGTCGCTCAAATCGCCATTTACAATGTTAATTAAGACATGTTTTTATAGCCTCAGCAATAGGTGAATGCCGAACAATATTTTTAATGTGATTTTAGTAATGATAATATAATTGTAATCGAATTATTTAACTAAAACGCATGCTTTGAATGCTGAATGATTTTTTAATGTTATATTTGCAGAACTATAGGTTCAGGGAGTTTATTGTCCATGGGGAAATTGTATTGTGTTTAATGCGTTCATGCATAAATGGTACTCTAAATTTTTACACAAGCCTCAATATAACAAATGAAATTATTGAATTGAGGACTATTGTTTGTATTAACTGAGAAAGGTCTGTTCTCTATTTATTAAGGAAACGTGTGTTAATAATACATGTATAAATGCACTTCCATACACTTGGTTTGACGAGTTAACAAACTAACACAAAACTAGACATATACTTGTCAGTATTCCCAATCCCTCTTAGTCTGCAGACTCGAGAATGCCCTAGACCAATGCATATATGTATTGGTGCTTTACATGAATACAGAGACTAGTGCGT
>VMBQ01013397.1:0-16398 GCA_007657795.1 Dreissena rostriformis | reverse complement strand
GGAAAAACGCTGATGTACAAAAAGTAGAATACAAGTAGAATCAGAAGATATAGTACCCAAACATCAATGAAATTCCCATTAAAAACAAGTTCAAATAATTTTCGTTTGTACCTTCTGCTACTTAACTTCAACACAATCAAGAAAGGAAAGCAACATGTCCAAACTCGAACAAATCTAATGTGTGTAGACAGATCTTATACATACAAGTTCATCATCATATAAGATACCATATTCCCCACATGTTCTTAATAATTCTAGATTCTATAAAAATGGTGGCCTTGAATCATCAACTTAAACCTTTCAACTGTTGATAATAAAACGCGCAATTTTACAAATATATGCAATAATTAACCAATAAAGTGTCTCTTGTGGACGTTTCGAAACATTATTCTTGAACTTAACTTAGGGAAAAACCTTCATATCAGAGATCTATAGTTGATGTGGATTATGCCACATTTTATAAAAACTCAAACCACATAAAATCATACACAGCGGAGGTATATAATCAATGTGCAGAATCATGTGCCGTTTCAGACTGCCGTTCTCCGTGAATCGTTTGTGACACACGTGACACTCATATGGTTTCTCCCCAGAGTGTGTCTTCACGTGACGGGACAGGTACGGTTTCGTCTTGAAGATCTTCCGCAAACATGGCAGCTGTACGACACTGAAATACAGAGGTATACACAGCTTGTGAGTAATGTGAATATTTACAGTATTATCTGTTTTATTTATCGTATAAACCATACATTTATGCGACCATTTGAGCCGCTCCGGGAAATCAGATCTAAATGCATGTTCTTGAAGTGTCATCCCAGATTAGCCTGTGAAGTCTGCGCAGGCTAATCAGGGACGACACTTTCCACCTAAACTGGATTTTCATTTAGAGACGACTTCCTTTAAGCGAAAAACTCGATAAAAGCAGAAAGTCATCCCATTTTATCCTGTCCAAAACGGCACTGTCTAATATGGGATAATACTTCGCACAAGCATTAATTAACAACTTACATTAAACCATGTATTTATTTCTTCCGGGACCATATGGATAACAACACAATTCTTTCAAATGAGCATACTATTTCTTTTAAACCTAATGCTAAAATATGACATTTCTGCAGTGAAATAACAGCAGTGAAAAGAACAAAATTGTTCTTTTCACCGGTGAAAAGAACAAATTTTCGGAATTTATTTTTCTATTTTTAGATTATCATATCAAGATGTACTTCCCTTGTTTATATCCTTGTTTTTTTTTTTTATGATCACGAGCAAAATAAAATCGATTATCCACCGAATCCAACATATTTTCTTTTAATTTTATGCTTTTTTTTACCGTTTATTAACATTGTTAAAGAGTTAAACTGAAGAATTTCCCTGGAATAATGACTTCATTTCGTCAACAAAATGACGTCAAAAATGACGTCATTTCAATGTATTGAGGCACGCCACGGTAGAGAGGGTTACTTTTCAGCGAAAGGGAAATTATAATTAATTATTTTCTTGAAAAAGGGGCATAAAAGAAACAGAAAATTTGTTCATGTCAGTGTAAGATCGTTTATTTCACTCGTGATCATAGAAAAATAATATTTTCACTCGTGGCTGCGCCACTCGTGAAAATATATTTTCTATGATCACTCGTGAAATAACAAACGATCTTACACTGACATGAACAAATTTTCTTTTTCTTTTATGCCCCTTTTTCAAGAAAATAATTAATTATAATTTCCCTTTCGCTGAAAAGTGACCCTCTCTACCGTGGCGTGCCTCAATACATTGAAATGACGTCATTTTTGACGTCATTTNAGCTTGGAACTGGGTAGAACATATGGATAAGCTTGGAACTGGGTAGAACATATGGATAAGCTTGGAACTGGGTAGAACATATGGATAAGCTTGGAACTGGGTAGAACATATGGATAAGCTTGGAACTGGGTAGAACATATGGATAAGCTTGGAACTGGGTAGAACATATGGATAAGCTTGGAACTGGGTAGAACATATGGATAAGCTTGGAACTGGGTAGAACATATGGATAAGCTTGGAACTGGGTAGAACATATGGATAAGCTTGGAACTGGGTAGAACATATGGATAAGCTTGGAACTGGGTAGAACATATGGATAAGCTTGGAACTGGGTAGAACATATGGATAAGCTTGGAACTGGGTAGAACATATGGATAAGCTTGGAACTGGGTAGAACATATGGATAAGCTTGGAACTGGGTAGAACATATGGATAAGCTTGGAACTGGGTAGAACATATGGATAAGCTTGGAACTGGGTAGAACATATGGATAAGCTTGGAACTGGGTAGAACATATGGATAAGCTTGGAACTGGGTAGAACATATGGATAAGCTTGGAACTGGGTAGAACATATGGATAAGCTTGGAACTGGGTAGAACATATGGATAAGCTTGGAACTGGGTAGAACATATGGATAAGCTTGGAACTGGGTAGAACATATGGATAAGCTTGGAACTGGGTAGAACATATGGATAAGCTTGGAACTGGGTAGAACATATGGATAAGCTTGGAACTGGGTAGAACATATGGATAAGCTTGGAACTGGGTAGAACATATGGATAAGCTTGGAACTGGGTAGAACATATGGATAAGCTTGGAACTGGGTAGAACATATGGATAAGCTTGGAACTGGGTAGAACATATGGATAAGCTTGGAACTGGGTAGAACATATGGATAAGCTTGGAACTGGGTAGAACATATGGATAAGCTTGGAACTGGGTAGAACATATGGATAAGCTTGGAACTGGGTAGAACATATGGATAAGCTTGGAACTGGGTAGAACATATGGATAAGCTTGGAACTGGGTAGAACATATGGATAAGCTTGGAACTGGGTAGAACATATGGATAAGCTTGGAACTGGGTAGAACATATGGATAAGCTTGGAACTGGGTAGAACATATGGATAAGCTTGGAACTGGGTAGAACATATGGATAAGCTTGGAACTGGGTAGAACATATGGATAAGCTTGGAACTGGGTAGAACATATGGATAAGCTTGGAACTGGGTAGAACATATGGATAAGCTTGGAACTGGGTAGAACATATGGATAAGCTTGGAACTGGGTAGAACATATGGATAAGCTTGGAACTGGGTAGAACATATGGATAAGCTTGGAACTGGGTAGAACATATGGATAAGCTTGGAACTGGGTAGAACATATGGATAAGCTTGGAACTGGGTAGAACATATGGATAAGCTTGGAACTGGGTAGAACATATGGATAAGCTTGGAACTGGGTAGAACATATGGATAAGCTTGGAACTGGGTAGAACATATGGATAAGCTTGGAACTGGGTAGAACATATGGATAAGCTTGGAACTGGGTAGAACATATGGATAAGCTTGGAACTGGGTAGAACATATGGATAAGCTTGGAACTGGGTAGAACATATGGATAAGCTTGGAACTGGGTAGAACATATGGATAAGCTTGGAACTGGGTAGAACATATGGATAAGCTTGGAACTGGGTAGAACATATGGATAAGCTTGGAACTGGGTAGAACATATGGATAAGCTTGGAACTGGGTAGAACATATGGATAAGCTTGGAACTGGGTAGAACATATGGATAAGCTTGGAACTGGGTAGAACATATGGATAAGCTTGGAACTGGGTAGAACATATGGATAAGCTTGGAACTGGGTAGAACATATGGATAAGCTTGGAACTGGGTAGAACATATGGATAAGCTTGGAACTGGGTAGAACATATGGATAAGCTTGGAACTGGGTAGAACATATGGATAAGCTTGGAACTGGGTAGAACATATGGATAAGCTTGGAACTGGGTAGAACATATGGATAAGCTTGGAACTGGGTAGAACATATGGATAAGCTTGGAACTGGGTAGAACATATGGATAAGCTTGGAACTGGGTAGAACATATGGATAAGCTTGGAACTGGGTAGAACATATGGATAAGCTTGGAACTGGGTAGAACATATGGATAAGCTTGGAACTGGGTAGAACATATGGATAAGCTTGGAACTGGGTAGAACATATGGATAAGCTTGGAACTGGGTAGAACATATGGATAAGCTTGGAACTGGGTAGAACATATGGATAAGCTTGGAACTGGGTAGAACATATGGATAAGCTTGGAACTGGGTAGAACATATGGATAAGCTTGGAACTGGGTAGAACATATGGATAAGCTTGGAACTGGGTAGAACATATGGATAAGCTTGGAACTGGGTAGAACATATGGATAAGCTTGGAACTGGGTAGAACATATGGATAAGCTTGGAACTGGGTAGAACATATGGATAAGCTTGGAACTGGGTAGAACATATGGATAAGCTTGGAACTGGGTAGAACATATGGATAAGCTTGGAACTGGGTAGAACATATGGATAAGCTTGGAACTGGGTAGAACATATGGATAAGCTTGGAACTGGGTAGAACATATGGATAAGCTTGGAACTGGGTAGAACATATGGATAAGCTTGGAACTGGGTAGAACATATGGATAAGCTTGGAACTGGGTAGAACATATGGATAAGCTTGGAACTGGGTAGAACATATGGATAAGCTTGGAACTGGGTAGAACATATGGATAAGCTTGGAACTGGGTAGAACATATGGATAAGCTTGGAACTGGGTAGAACATATGGTTAAGCTTGGAACTGAGTAGAACTTATGGATAAACTTGGAACTGGGTAGAACATATGAATAAGCTCGGAACAATTTTTTTTTTGTAATAGCAAACGTAATAATGTACGTAAAATGTTCTTACACATGGAAACACGTTAAATTAAAAATTAAAAGTTAATCTTATGCTGTAGAACAAAACAATAGTAGATATTTACAAAATATATATAAGAGATTCGCATGTGAGATGAGATGTGCGAACTGCACAGGCTTATCTAGGACGACACTGACGCACCAGAATTAAGCCCTGTTTTCCCAGAGCGAGGCTCATATGTCGATTTATCATTTGTTATCCATGTGGACCAACATGTGGCTTCTAAGGTTCCCTCGCTGCGTAAACCGTTTGTGACACACGTTGCATTCAAACGGTTTTTCCCCCGTGTGGATTCGAATGTGGCGTACGTAGTCAGACTTCCCGAAGAACCACTTCTGGCAATATTCGCAGACGAACCCCTCTGAAATAAACAATAAAGATGTTAATATGCATAAAATATCACAAGAAACTTCTCTGAAATTAACAAATAAAAAGTGAATCAATATGTAAAACAATGTGTAAAAAAAATTCTCTGAAATAAATAAACAAATGTGAATCGAAATGTGAAAAAAATCAAAGAAACATTTCCGAAATAACGAAAATGAAACAGTGTAAGGTGAAAATATAACATAGAGATGGATAAACTGAAATTTTGACTGCTTAAAAAACAAACAAAAAAAAAACAGGTAAACAAAGTGACCAAAATATATTTCAGTTTCAAAAAGCATGGAATCATTACAAAACGAGCACAATATACTACTAGAAATGAAGAATAGAATAAGAGAACAAAGCTAATACCAAAAGCTTTTATTTGAACAATATCTATAGCACCCTTTGGAGATCATTTAAAACACATATCGCACACTTTCATCGAATAGTTAATTTAAAAACAGAAAATATGAAAACACATAATCCAAGTCATTTATTGGTCTGAGCATTCTTTAAATCTTACAAATATTTCATTGTTAATGTTCACATAATAACAAAGATCTTCAAACGTTCACGCATGATTGTCTACATTTTGCAAACTCCGACATAGCCATGTTTTATTTTTATTTTTTTTCTCATTTCATTGTGAACCTACAGAAACTGTCTAAAGTTTCAAAATTATTAAAATTATAAAAAGCAAATTAATTTTGTTCAAAAGTGATGTTTTCAATTAAAAAAACAAACACTATTCAATTTTTCACGTGAGAAATGTTATGCAGCTGAACTTGATTAAATCTCCTTTGTTTATCGTTAATGTTGTAATAAACTAAGCGAATTTAGTTTCACAGCTTCAAAGAAAAAACAAATAAATTATTAAACTTCATTTAACAAAAATGCATAAAAAAAATAATTCTCAATGCCACACTAATTGTCGCAAGTGTCTGTACTTGCAACCCGATAAATGAATCCATTAGCTTTGGCAATTATTGGACCCTTATTTGTGTCGTGTTCTGAGAAAACTGGGCAAAATGCTTGTGTGTAAATTGTCACCCCAGATTAGCCTGTGCAGTCCGCACAGGCTTATCAGGGACGACAATTTCAGCCTAAATTTGCTAAGAAGATACTTCATGTGAACGAAAAATGTCATAAAAGCGGAAATTGTCGTCCCTGATTAGACTGTGCGGACTGCACAGGCTAATCTGGTATGACAATTTACGCACAAGCATTTTGCCCAGTTTTCTCAGAACACGACACATTTAATCGATTGCATTGCTTTTTGAAAAAGAAGGCCTTTTCGGTTGAGAATAGGGTATACTTTCAACAGTTATTGCTTCAAATTTACAACACGTCTGTTAGCTAATTAAGACATATCCCGGCTATTAAGGGATGTCGGAAGATAATCCAACATTAAGAAGGGGTATTGCCTGCATATAAACATAACATATGAACATTATGGTCTGCAAGTAGCCCTGATGTCTGCTAATTCAGCTTTTTAGCTTAAAGGAAAACTCAGGGCTTAATGTGTGTGCATAAAGAGTTGTCCCAGATGAGCCTGTGCAAAATGCACAGGCTAATCAGAGACGACACTTTTCGCTTTTATTGTATTTTTAGTTGAAGGTCTATTCTCAGCGAAAATCCAGTTTTGGCAGAAAGTGTCATCCCTGATTAGTCCGCACAGGCTTATCTGTGACAACACTTTACGCGCATGCTTAAAACCCCGTTATCTCTCACCAGATAAGTGTTACACTAACGACGGCCACTCAAGTGGACAAACATGTGTGTCTTCAGATTACATTTCATATTAAATCGTTTAAGACAGACGCNTTTTCGCTCACCAGATTAGTGTAATACTAACGACGGCCGCTCAAGTGGACAAACATGTGCGTCTTCAGATTACATTTCATATTATATCGTTTAAGACAGACGCTGCACTCGTAAGGCTTCTCCCCCGTGTGGATTCTAACATGACGTATGTAGTCTTTTTTCCATGGGAACGGCTTTTGGCAATACTCGCAAACGAATCGGCATCGATCTGAAATAACAAAAAAGACAATGTGTTGTTTGTATACTAAACATCAAAATGAGTGAAAAAGAAAAATCAAGTGCTTTGAAAAATAATGAACAATCTATAATTCAAAATCAAATTTATTCATTGACTTATAAGCAAGATATTCAAAGAACATTATTTAACTATTCTTATTTTTTATTTATTTTTTATTCATTTTAAAGCATATATTGTATACATACTTGTATTTCATTTGCCAACAATGGTTCTTACAAAGTATACAGAAAATATATCTTATAATATTTAAGACCTTATTCTTAATTATTGAGGTGTACTAAGATCCAGGTGGAGCAAGCAATGGGTCTTGAGATGATCCTTCCGTGAAAACCGTTTGAGGCAGATGCCGCATTGGAACGGTCTTTCCCCTGTGTGGCTCCGAACATGGCGTTGGAGGTCATAGTTCGAGTAGCACAACTTCTGGCAATATTCGCAGACGAACCTCTCTGAAAGAAACCAAACAGAAATGTTATAATCATATCGGCAGAAAAGACTGCAATGTTTGTCTTGAATCGATAAAAGCACGCCCCTTCCCAACTGTTTTGGAATGATTTCTATTCATCAACTTATAAACATATTCCCAGTTAACATATTGCTGCAGTAACTAATCATACATCAAGAGATAAATCACAAGTGGGCAATATTGCCATCCCCAATATAAAATATTAAATATAAAATCATGACTTTACTTCAAACATAAATGTTCACTTTATTTTCATAAGTTACATACTTAACATGTAGGGTAAAAACAAACACAATCAGTGTGTTAACTTTTTAAGTCAAAAGTGTGTTTGCTTATAATTTGTACAGGAAACAAACAACTTTTTCCCAGCTAAAAGTTTAAACTCTGAAATAACTTAAAGTGTCCAATTCCGTATTCCCGGAGAGCGTTGCACTAAAACAAAACATCCATATGCACCAAGTTGTGCCTCTTGAGGGAGCTTTTTCGTGAGAAACATTTGTGACACACGTCACATTTGAACGGCTTTTCACCCGTGTGAACGCGAACGTGGCGTACCATGGCAGAAATCCCGCTGAACGACTTCTGGCAATACTCGCAAACGAACCGCCCCCTCTCTGAAATAAAGCAGATAAATGTGTAAGACGACAGAACATTCAGATATTTAAGGAAAATACAGAACTGACCAGTTTATGTAGTTACAATAATTAATTTTCGTATTTCGACGTTTCAAATCTTCATCATTAATATACACAAGAATCAAGACTAAATATGTAAAGAATACTGTTTATTTAAAAAAAAATGCAATAAATCATCTAATTAACACACCATTAAACACAAAAACTCAATATGTGACCCATTTTGATAATAAGGTTTTGTGATCTTCTTGTACAGATCAAATTTCACTTAATAAGGACATTACTTCTTAAACCAAACATTTTGTACGATGAAAATATAGGTAACACAAAACAATCAATATAACATTTTTTTCAAACCCAACCTTTGGTTTGATGCCATATCTATTGGTCACTTTTACAAAAAAAAAAAAGACAAAATCATGAGCACAAAACAAAATCAGAACAACTTCTTCAAATCAAACTTTGATTTTGATAATATCAAATAGAACACACAAAAAATCAAGAGAAAATTCCTTAAAACCCAACATTTAGTTTGATGGCATTTTTTATTGGTCACGTTAACAACAAGAATGATAAAATAATTAATACAAAAACACAATCAAAACAACTTCTTCAAATCAAACTGATTGTTTGATAATATCATATAGAACAGATCTAACATAAGGTCAAGTAGAAAACTTATTGTACAATACTTTTTTCTTTCAAAGTCTTTCTAACTCAAAGATAAAAACATTCAACATGTAAACCGAGAAAACTTCTTAAAAGCCAAATACAATTTTAACCATGTACCAATATACCCAAATATCGTTATTACAATGAATAGTTTAATTGGAAACATATTTACAGGTGTCTTATTCTTATCTGTCCCCCGCAAGTGCTCTACTAACACTCATGTGGCTAATATCGACTCAGGTACTACTTAAACGTACTACGGGTACTCCTGAGTGCACTACAAAGTACCCGGGGTATGGAAAATATACTTAAACGTACCCAGGACTATGATCGGGTGCTCTTTAGCATATTTTTGTACATGAGGTACGTTGTAAACTACTCAAGAGTAACCGGGGTACTTTTAAGTAGAACCTGAGCCGACAACGACCAATTGAACAATACTAACAATTGGCAATTTCTAACAAGCAAATAACTTCTCAAACCAATCATTTTGTTTGATGAAAATATATATTTAAAAAACCCAACATTTATTTTGATGGCATTGTTATTTAGAACTTTAACCACAACAAGAGTGCCAAACTGTCACAAGATACGCCCGTTCGAAGGTTTTGGACACCATGCTCAATGCTTGAAATGCACTAAGTGACCTCAAGACCTAGTTATTGACTTGGCATGACCCATATTTGAACTTGACCTAGATATCATTTAGATGTAACATCTGACTAAATTTGGTGAAGATCAGATGAAAACTACTTCAATTAGAGAGCGGACACCATGCTAAATGCTTTAAATGCACCATGTGACCTCGTTTTTGACCGGGCATGACCCATATTCGAACTTGACCTACATATCATCTAGACACAACTTGTAACCAAATTAGGTGAAGATCAGATGAAAACTACTTCAATTAGAGAGCGGACACCATGCTAAATGCTTGAAATGCACTAAGTAACCTCGTGACCTAGTTTTTGACCCGGCATGACCCATATTTAAACCTGACCTACATATCATATAGACACAACTTTTGACCAAATTTGGTGAAGATCGGGTGAAAACTACTTCATTTAGAGAGCGGACACCATGAAATCCTTGAAATGCACTAAGTGACCCCATGACCTAGTTTTTGACCCGGCATGACCCATATTCCAACTTGGCCTAGATATTGTCTAGACTCAACTTCTGAGCAAGTTTGGTGAAGATCGGATGAAAACTATTTGAATTAGAGTCCGGACAAAGTGGCGCCGTTGAAAATGCACTAATTGACCCTATGACCTAGTTTTTGACCCGGCATGACCCATATTCGAACTTGGCCTATATATCAACTAGATGCAACTGCTGACCAAGTTTGGTGAAGATCGGATGAATACAATTTGAAATAGAGTCCGGACAAAGTGGCCCCTTTGAAAATGCACTTATTGACCCTATGACCTAGTTTTTGACCCGGCATGACCCATATTCGAACTTGGCCTAGATATCAACTAGATGCAACTGCTGACCAAGTTTGGTGAAGATCGGATGAATACAATTTGAATTAGAGTCCGGACAAAGTGATGCCTTCCGCCCGCCGCCCGCCCGCCGCCCGCCCGCCGCCCGCCCGCCCGCCAAGGGGTTTCACATAATACGTCCCGTATTTTATACGGGCGTATACAAATGACAAAAACTGAGAAAACTTCTTAATACAAAACACAATTTACAAATATACCAAAATATGGTTATAACACTGAAAAGTGTAATTGGACACATAACTACAGGTGTCATATTCTTAATATGTGCTCCACGAGTGTCCCAATAACAATTGGCACTCATATGGACTATCTATACATCACGAGTGTTCCACTAACAATAGGCACTCATATGGACTATCTGTACCTCACGGGTGTTCCACTAGCAATAGGCACTCATATGGAATATCTGTACTACACGAGTGTCCCACTAACAATTGGTACCCATATGGACTATCTGTACATCACGAGTGTTCCACTAACAATAGGCACTCATATAGCCTATCTGTACATCACAAGTGTTCCACTAACAATTGGCACGCATATGGACTATATGAACATCACGAGTGTTCCACTAACAAAAGGCACTCATATGGACTATATGTAAATCACGAGCGTTCCACTAACAAAAGGCACTCATATGGACTATATGTACATCACGAGTGTACCACTAACAAAAGGCACTCATATGGACTATATGTACATCACAAGTGTTCCACTTACAATTAACCCTCGTGTGAACTAAGCTTTGAGCCTTAAGGGTGCTTTTCTGTAGAAATCGCCTATGAAAAAAGACCGCTTTCTTTGTGGACCAACCCTGTGTGTCGCCTAAGTTGACCTTTCCGATTAAATCGTTTATCACAAACACCGCATTTGAACCGCATTTCCCCTGTGTGGACCACCATGTGTTCTTTATGATTACATTTCCGATTAAATTGTTTATGACAAACACTGCATTCGAATGGCCTTTCCCCTGTGTGAACCAACATGTGTTTATTAAGATGATCGTCTCGATTGAATCGTTTATCACAAACACTGCATTTGAACGGCATTTCCCCTGTGTGAACCAACATGTGTTTATTAAGATGACCGTCTCGATTAAATCGTTTATCACAAACACCGCATTTGAACCGCATTTCTCCTGTGTGGACCAACATGTGTTCTTTGAGATTACCTTTCCGATTAAATTGTTTATGACAAACACCATATTCGAATGGTCTTCCCCCTGTGTGAACCAACATGTGACGCTCAAGAGTACTTTTCTGATTAAATCGTTTATTACACACATTGCATTCGAAAGGACTTTCACCTGTGTGTTCAACCATATGTACCTTCAGATGACGTTTCTGAGTAAATCGTTTTTGACAAACATTGCATTCGAACGGCTTTTCCCCTGTGTGAATCAACATGTGCTCATTAAGATGACCTTTGTGATTAAATTGTTTATCACAAACACCGCATTCGAACCGCCTTTCCCCTGTGTTGACCAACATGTGTTCTTTAAGATTATCTTTCCGATAAAATTGTTTATGACAATCACTGCATTCGAATGGCCTTTCCCCCGTGTGTGTTAAAATATGACGAACAAGAGTAGAATTCGTGTTGAATGTCTTTTGGCAATGATCACAGACATGCTTCTCTGAAAATAGAAAACAGAAAGGATAACACGTGTGCCATTGTCACAATGGTACAGCCATCTTGTTGTTGTTTTGTATCAATTATTTTCCCGTATACAACCTTGTGCAATTGAATGTGACCTTGACGTTGATTAATAGGGACTCGGTACTTGCCTTTGACAATGGAATGTAACATTGAGCTTCAACAAAAGGGACTCGGTACTTGCCTTTAACAATGGAATGTAACATTGAGCTACAACAATAGGGACTCTGTACTTGCCTTTGACAATGGAATGAAACATTGAGCTTCAACAATAGGGACTCTGTACTTGCCTTTGACAATGGAATGAAACATTGAGCTTCAACAATAGGGACTCGGTACTTGCCTTTGACAATGGAATGTAACATTGAGCTACAACAATAGGGACTTTGGTCTTGCCTTTGACAATGAAATGTGACTTGACCTTCAACAATATCGACTTTGCTCTTGCCTTTGCCACCTTACCGCGACGACTTGTTCTGTTATTTGAGAATTATTTTTAAAACCTAGACTTTTTTGTGAACTTTGACCTTGAATTTTGACGATTGTAAATAGTCATTTTAATTGTAAAATGGTATTTGTCATTGTTTAAATGATGGTTGTCATGGTCAGAACAGTCATTTGCATTGCCTTAATAGTTATTTTCAATGTCAAACTGGTAATTGTCATTGTTTAAATGTTTTGTTTTCATTTCACAATTGTCATTGTCTGAATGGTCAATTTCAGTGTCTAACCTTCTTTAAAATTCATCATTTTTGTTTTATAAAAAAAATGTGTACGAGTCATCATTCACATAATAACTCGTTAACTCGGGTAAAATTCCGAATCCTAACTTTCTTTTCAATAAAAATACAGGGTACATTTAAAATATGTTACACCGAATTGTGAGCAAACATTAAAAATCAAACTTGCTTTGACTTTTTTTTAAGGAACAGTACATCATAAATCATTTTTAACACACAATTGTAAACATTACTATTAGTTTTGTAGTACTTATATAGCTTATACTTCACAAAAAAAAAAAATATTGTTTCAATATTTTTTACTTATATACAAAACTTTTTTGTAAATGAATAGTTTGATTAAGCCTCGTTCTTGGAAAACTGGGCTTTATGCATGTGCGCAAAGTGTTGTATCAAATTAGCCAGTGCAGTCGGCACAAGGTAATCAAGGACCACTCTTTGTGACTAGACTGGATTTTCGTATAGAAGAGAGGTCGTTTAAACGAAAAATTCCATAAAAGTGGAAAGTGTCGTCCCTTATTAGCATACTGCATAGTGATAACATAAATAAAGCGACATAAATAAAGCGTTTCCAATGAACTGATGCAACATTTAGGTATTCATGCCATCAAACAATGCCAAACAAAATAACGCCCCATTTTCCCAGAACAAGGCTTACCCATAGTGAGGCTCATTTGCATACATACCTTTAGTAGTGTTAATCCTTATCTCTCGCAGATGAGTGTCCTGCTTACTATTAGCATCAATATGAATTAGGCTGTGTTCCTTAAGGATACTTATCGGTTTTTCCGGATTTTCCCCCAGGTGTATTAGAACATGGCGAGTAAGTTGAGACTTGCACTTGAACGTTTTCTGGCAGTGATCACAGACATGCCTCTCTGAAAAATAAAACAAAAGCGATAACAAATGTGACATAATTAAGGGTTTCGCAGAATTGCCGAATTTCCATATAGCGTTGCAGTAAAAAAAACACATCCATTGGATTGTTGAGGGTAAGAAACAACTTTTTGCCCCGTGATGGAATTCTCTAATAACGAAAGGTTTCCAATCATGTATTCCCAGAGAGCTTTGCACTAGACATAAACATCCATATGCACCAAGCAGTGCCTATTGAGGGAGCTTTTCCGTGACAAACATTTGTGACACACGTCATACTCAAACAGCTTTTCACCCGTGTGGACGCGTCCGTGAAAAAGAAATCAAAAGAGATAACAAATGTGACATAATTAAGGGTTTCGCAGAATTGCCGAATTCCCATATAGTGTTGCAGTAAAAAAAACAACACATACATTGGACTGTTGAGGGTAACAAACAACTTTTTGCCCTGTGATTGAACTCTCTCATAACTAAAGGTGTCCAATGCCGTATTCAGAGAGAGAGTTGCACTAGAAATAAACATCCATATGCACCAAGCAGTTCCTATTGAGAGAGCATTTTCGTGAGAATCATTTGTGACATGTGTCCATTTGTAAGGCTTTTCCCCCGTGTGGACACAAACGTGGCGTACAAAGTCAGAAATACCGCTGAATGACTTCTGGCAATACTCGCACACGAACTGCCCCCTCTCTGTAATTAAGCAGATAAATGAGTTAGATGAATTAAGCCAAATTAATTTGTTGTCTTTGACTTTGAAAGCGCATCTTGACATTTTACTGAAGAGCATGAAAGACACAGTGTTTGGTCATTGGGATTAACTGTCTTTAAGTAATATTAAAACTATTCTATGGCATTTAAACGTTTAGAGATAAAAAATCTATAACTTCAACTCTGAGCTTGACCTTTCACCAAAGTGAATGGGGGTTGTATTCTACACATCTTCTGATCATGGAGAATAATAATATACAAGTAATATTTTAATTAGAAACAGAGAGGAAACAAAATCTGAAAGGATGGACAAACATTTGAAACATTCTTCTATTATGGTTTTATGTTTCAATAATTTGACTACTACTTGAGGCTAAACAAGCTAAAAAAAACGATAATTTAATTTGTTCTTGTTCCATGTTTAACTGAAAATAATCCAGTTAACTCCAAATGCTTTCCTACATAAACCCAACCAACCCCGGACAGAAAGTGCAACTTCGATTTGCCATCCTGTATGCGGGTAAAAATCAAGGGTAAGAAAATATATGGAGTATATTTTAATTAAAAATCACAATATGATAATAAAACTACCAGTTGCAATTAATATTGCAATTAATATTACTATAGTGGGATTACTTTGTGAATCATACAAAAAGTTGGACCCTGCCAATCCTATTTTTTTTCAGAAGATGTTAGTGGAAACACCCCCTTTAATTATTTTAAATATTTATCAGTAATTGGTCACTTGTCCTAAATAAAAGGCTAGTGGATATTAACACACATTGCTGTCCTGATAGTGGTACTAAAGATTTCTTTTTTGCTATATTTAATAAATGACAATTCCTCAAAAAAACTGTAACTCCATTAATAAATGTTGAATCTTATCATGTTTATGCTATTGGCGTAAAAAGTAACTGGGAATGAAGGGTAAGGCAATAGATGGATTCTATTTCAAATCTTCGTCATTATTATACAAAAAGAATCAAGACTACCGGTAACTATGAAAAGAATATTGTTTATTTAACATAAATGCAATAAATCACATAATTAACATCATTAAACACAAAATCTCAATACCCATTTTGATAATAAAGTTTTCAGATCTTCTTGTAGAGATATTATTTTACTTAGTAAGGACATACGCTCTTAAAACAAAAATTTGGTGTGATGGTATTTTTATTGGTCACTTTTACAGCAAAGAAATACAAAACACTTATTCAACTCAAACTTTTTGTATGATACTATCAAAAACAACACAAAAAGACCACGAGAAAATTCCTTAAACCCCAACATTTTGTATGATGGCATGTGTATTGGTCACTTTTACAACAAGAATGAAAAAAATAATTAATACAACATAAATCAGAACAACTACTTCAAATCAAACTGTTTGTTTAATACTATCATATAGGACAGATCATATATACGGTGTCAAATAGGCAACTTCTTAAAATATACTTTTTCTTTCTTAGTCCTAAGTTTTCCTAACTCAAATATAACAACATTAAACATGTTAACCGAGAAAACTTCGTAAAGCCAAACACAATTAAACCATGTACCAATATACCCAAATATCGTTATTACAATTAATAGTTGAATTGAATACATGTTTACAGGTGTCATATACTTTATCTGTCCCCCACAAGTACTCCACTTACGCTCGAGTGGCTAATATCGACTCAGGTACTACTTAAAAGTACCCCGGGTATTCTTGAGTGTACTACAAAGTACCCGGGGTATGTCATATATACTCAAAAGTACCATGGAGTATGGCCGGGCCCCTTTAAGCGTATGTTCCATACCGTGGTACATTGTAATCTACATAAGAGAACCCGGGTATTTTTAAGTTGTATCTGAGCTGAAAAGGGGGCTATAATTCTTACAAAAAGCTTGTTACAGTTTTCTGCTCTTGTTTATAGATTGGGGTCATGTTAGTAAAGAA
>VMBQ01013396.1:0-16647 GCA_007657795.1 Dreissena rostriformis | reverse complement strand
ATTAGTGTGTGGTCCGCTACGAAGAATCTTCAAATCATGCCCCTGAATTCGAAACTGACCAAACTCCATTGCATGTATGTGAGATACCAAGTATATTAGCCAATATGATAAATAAATCGCATTTGTAACCAAATCAACAATCCATTATAGTTGTTCTAAAAGACGTTAACCTTAAGATGTTTGTTACATATATTGTGAACACATTCTAAAATGAATAGGTTTAAACCAAAGACGATACACTGTGTTGATTACTGCTTAGTTTTTGTTTCAGATACCTTGAGCAAGTGTAATTTGTTACAAACACTGGTCTAACTTTTAAACGAATTGTCACAGATTTGCGTATTTTTGAAAACAGTAATCTATTTTTACATTTTAACAATACTAAAGTATATCGAATAGACTTAAATAATGTTTTCACAAGAAAACATGTTGCTTTCGCCGCGATTCGAACCCGGGACCTGAAAACAGCAAAAGCTAACGTTCTACCACTACACCCCGAAGACTGTTGATATGAATAGCCTATTGAAAACGCTTTAAAAAAACGTATTTTTATTCTCATCGATGAACAGCGTTACAAAGTTTTTATATTTAAACCGATGTCAATCGATGCATTTCAATAAACGAACAAATATGTTTAAGATTTGTTTTAACTCATGAATGGTATTTTGCGTGTGATGATATAATGAATACATTCTTCTTTGATCATGTTACTTTGTTTGCCAAACTGTGAACAAGTATTGATCGTAATTTAATGATGCCATATAAATGTAGAGCAATGTTGTCACAAGCTCTGCCACTTTGGGATGGATCGTAAGGAAGTATTGTTGTTTTAGCTCGTTTACACGCATTCATTTTAGAACTGTACGAATACTAAATTGGGCACGATAGTCATAAGCACAATCTCAAAACACATTTAAATTGATAAAAAATCGTAGACCTGATTTGTCGAAGATAGGCAATTTATAATACTAATTACAGTTGGTTGATTTTTCGTCAGTATAGCATTTGAATATAATTGCAGAGACATACATTTGCAATTACCATCAATCACGTATTAGAGTCGTGTAATTCCCTTTAGACCATAAGANAAAATTGTAGACCTGATTTGTCGAAGATAGGCAATTTATAATACTAATTACAGTTGGTTGATTTTTCGTCAGTATAGCATTTGAATATAATTGCAGAGACATACATTTGCAATTACCATAAATCACGTATTATAGTCGTGTAATTCCCTTTAGACCATAACAATAAATTTCTATTCAAGACGTTGTGTGCAGATTAGTTTCTATTAGAGTACGATATCGTGATTTATTCCAATTGTGAACGTGAGCTAATCATGTTTGGCTGTGATAAATTTGGTAATACGATGAATTATTCAATGGTCGAGCATATGCATAATATATTTGGAGATAGGCACATCGTCCTTTACAGTGTGTATATATCGATCGTTCGTATGCACACTTTGTGATCTTAGAACGAATACGTTGACATGTTTACATATAATGCATTTGTACTTCCTATCCTCGACATAAAGTATGTCAATGCTTCAACAAATCAAGTGTTGATAAAAAACATCTAATATATATTAGACATATTCTTTTGTTATGTGGACAGCATTTGTAATGGATTGCACTTTCTTTGAATGCGCAATGATCATTAATTTTTCGTATAAAATCAGTAGACCTAAGACAGTTCACCGGAAGGCACTATCCATTACTTAACATAGATCTTTAGGGTTTAGGATAAATCGTCGACTATTTGTAGACACGAACAGTGTTAAGTTAATTGTATTTAAGTACAAGGGAAAATACGGATGTTACGTCGTATGTTATATGAGATAAAGTAACGTAATGTATGTGTCCTTGAGTATATATTGCATTATAACGATATTGTTTTATCCATACAAACATGGTTTGGGAATAATATTGATCTTAGGTAGTGACTAAAATACCCACGAAGGTGTTAAATGCACATGTCTATGCATATAATGTGTGAAGGATTGTTTTGGCATTTTTGGTGATTTCCATACCAATAACATATTTGTTTAATGTGTCCATTTTACATACACACACTATCTAAAAATGAAATTAAAAAATCATAACACCGCCGGCTTCGTTTTGATTTTATTTGTAATAACGCATAATGC
Source organism: Dreissena rostriformis (assembly GCA_007657795.1). Lineage (NCBI taxonomy): Eukaryota > Metazoa > Mollusca > Bivalvia > Myida > Dreissenidae > Dreissena > Dreissena rostriformis. Next base: position 14,498 of record VMBQ01013396.1, on the reverse strand, counting down.
ACTTCACAAGTTTTAAATATTATTTTTTCTTCTTCAAATTTCACCACCGAATAATGACATGATGCACTGCTTGTTCTGTGAAATAATGCCAAGATAGTGATAGTTGCATCTACGTATTTGCATGATATTCTGGCTCCTTTCTTCAACTTTATAATGTGAACACTTTTGAATCACTAAATCTTTATTAAAGCAGCTAAAGCTGTTAGTCGTTGAAAAAAATGCATATTGCATAATTTATCACACAATTCAATACAGCGTTTTAATGAAACAATGAATTCTAGTTTTAAAAGAATTTTGTATCGTCTTGATGTTGCTCAGAGATATTATTTATCAATGATTGCATTTACATTAACAAATATCATATTAAAAATAACACGGTAATGCAAAACATCACAGATTAAGTGGTATTATCAACGGGTATTTCCTTTCCACCTAAATTTGAGACCAATTCAAGATGGCAAAGTAGTGTTGCGTTGGTTTATAATTGGCGCTTTTAATTTTGAAAGGATGTGTACACAATGCTACTGTATGATGTGAACAAACTGTCTGCTGGGAATACATTTTCTTTGGTTGGAAACACGGTGTCAATTTATGATGTGTACACACTGACACTCATGATGTGAACACAATGTCGCCTTGAGGTGTATTCACAATGCCACTGAGTGATGTGAACACACTTTCACGTTATGGTGTGTACACACTGTCATTGTAAGATTTTAACACACTGTCAATATATGATGTTTATACACTGTCAGTGTATTATGTGAACGCACGGTCTTAAAAAAACCGATAAACAACTACTTTTTACAGCATACATCGAATATATGTCGTGCTGGTCTAATGGTTTAAACTCATATAAACAGATGAATGCATGTTGCCAGTGAAGTTACACACTTGTTTGCTCTATTTTTGTTGTGCATTGACTTTCTAAGTTCGTTTTTTTTTTATAAATACAAGTTCTTCATTGTTTCTTTTATTATTACTCGTATATATAGATTTGCAGCTCAATCAAAACAAACATATACAAATATATTTTCTTTAGCTACATTAAACAGTATTCAATAAATATTCAAAACATAATGTTTAAAGAACGAATTGAGATAAATTAAGATAGATCTGATACGAAAACGAATATTGAAGCACTTCATCAATTTCTTAAAACATTTCATTGATTATTAAAATTTCAATGTAGCTTTCATACTCGAGGAACACAAACAGCAATAAATTTGTTGGAAAGAATTCAACTGCATATGTTTGTTATGGTTGGCTGGCATTAAAGTATTGAAATGTCGGTATTTCATGTGTTGCCATTAGTTTTAATATAATTTACAAAATCTTCTTGAATAAAACATGTTATGACAAAAAGTAAAGTGTTTCAACAACTTTTACACGGCGAATCGTATGAGAAGAGCGTCTTATTTGCTTGCCAAAATGAAACAAACCGTGCAACATTCTTTAAGCGTTTTAAATATATAACACGGCAACTGTAAGCACGAATGACTTCCTTTAGAAAGCCGTGTGTTCGACTTTCGAAAGAAATATATTATTTTATAATTATTATTCCTGATATCAGTTAAAACGCTTTGACGATTTTTTTTAACTAAGACCTTTATTTAATTGTAGCTTTACCTCATATATCAACACCAATGATTTTGGCGACATTTGCATAAAGCATCCAAAAGTCCAGGTGCATTGATGAATTCCGTATTGCTCCGGGCTGTAAAACATTAGAACATTTGTATTGGAGTTTGGGTGGTGGTCAACATTTCGAGCAGGTAAACATTTTCTCCAATTAGTCCGTTTTTTTTATATAAAAGGAACAAGCTCAATCCAAAATAAAACCTTTCAGAATAAACTTAAGATCTTTCGTCAGTCAAGTATGTTAATTCGGACAGAAAGAGGTGGAACACACTCCAGGTCTTCAAAAAATTCAGCGTTAGACGTGGATGGACCTATTGACTTCTAAATATACAAGCACAAAATTTAAATCAATGTTTGATTCCACATTATAACAATCTAGATTTCTTACGATAATTATGCAGTGGGAAATTTTAAAGCCAATTGTTTGAATTGGGCAAATGTACTAAAGAAACTTAATGCCAACCTATAATACTCGAATCTGAATTATGTGTACAATTAGTGTGTGTTTGTCGTTGCTTTTTGCGAAAGCATACATGCACTAATTTACATCATAAATGAAGTAAATGAAATACAAGAATCCGTGTATATTAGACTCTATGGAGTGAAATAAGCAATGAAAAATGTGTTGTACATTATTTTACCCGTATTATACCATTGTTTAAAGCAAAATCATATCAGAAATATCATTTACCAGAGAAATACAAGAAATATGGAATTTTACTTATACACTTTCTGTCTTTTAAAACATTGTTTCAATTTAAAACGTTTTTTTTTATTTTAAAATTGCGTTCCAGTTTTTGCTATGCGTTTTTAAAATTGTCAATAAATAAACGCAGTATATACGANCTATTGTCTACAAAAAGTTTTACAATTGACCAGTTAAGTAGTTTCTTTTCTTTACATTTAGTATTAGATTGAATCTCCCATGCTACGCAAAGATAATTATTCAGCCCCCTTATTGAAGGTAATAGACCCTTTCTCTGGCATACAAATATATACTTTTTAATTTCAAGAATAAGAATATTAATATCAGTCATGTTAATACTTGTACAACCAAATAACATTGTTTGACATGAAATATCAGTACATTTTTGCACATTATGGGATCTTAAAAAATCTACAACATAATTAACAATTCTCTTTGTGAAAATGCAGTCCCAGAATATATGTAATAGGGTTTCTTCATTTTCTTTACAGAAAGAACATAAATTGTCATGAACAATGTTCATTTTAAATAACAAAGATTTGGTTCCTAGGATTCTGTGAACAATTCTTGTCTGGAACCACTGAGTGTATGTGTCTTTAGATATAATAAAAACAAGTGCATGCACTTTTGTCCATTCAACATTATTAAAAAGTGTATTCCATTTTAAATGGCAAGTGGGTATATCTGTATTATAGCTAAAACATTTATAGACAAGTTTGTTTTGATTATATCCAAATACAATGTTATTCAAGTAAAAAGATATAAATGCACATTGTATATTTGGCTTTTTAATAAATGGAAGTCCTGATAGCCTGATAAATGCATTCACAGTTCTAATTAAACCTTCATAAAAAAGAAAGTTAATTTTAACGCCAATGAGATTTTCTAATACAGATTATTTTAAAAATTCTCCAGAAGTGCACATTATATCTCTTACATAGAGCACGACTTAAACAAGATTATCGGCGCTTCTTCTGCCTAAGCTGAGGCGGTTGGCAGAGACAGTAGCTGCAATAATATTTGCCAGACGCAATACTTATTCTTATATAACATTGCGGCTGCATTGCATAATCAATTATGTTGTCATGTCAAAACTATTGCAAGTAAGGCAGTTTAAAAATGATCTTTGTGTGGGAAATAAAAACTGCACTTAGCACATTCAAATAACTGGTAAGTATCTTTGTTTTTTTCCTTCGGAAAATAACGTTCGCACCAAGTAGTTATATATACTGATGATTTCGTATAACATAATTGCTGTACAATTAAACTTAAATTGAGAACACGATGACGTATTGTAATTGTGATATAAATATCATTTTCCTTAATACATTTAATGTGTGTTTGTTTTGAATTGAAACACACTGCATCATTTATAAAACATATTTCCGTTTGCGAGAAAAGGTTTACGTGGCGGCCAAATTAGCTCGATCTTACATGCAAATAAGACTGCTCAAATTAGTTAGCAGAATTGAATTATCCTAACAAAGACTTGTCGGATATGCATGAGACGTATCAACGCATACCATCGCTACATTAGTCCGGCTATCACGAAATAATCATGCTCCCAATGATAAAGAAATGTTTTGTATAACCTTAATACGAAACCAGTACATAATGCATGTCGTACGGCTGCTTTACAAATAAGAGCTGTAGTGTTCAACATAATTTTTACTAAACACACACTGCATTCATTTCTGAATGAAGCAACTGCTTGAGAAATTAAAGCAGTGTTACATAAATGTAGGCTTATTATATTTATTGTAAATCAGTGTTTAAACAAAGTTTTGGTCGAAAATGTTATCTGTATGGAACAAACAAAACAAAACAATGTTAATGATATTAATTGATGTTTTTTAATAAGCCCACTGCTCATCAATAAAATGATGTATTCATTCTCTAAATATGTTTTAGAACGTAAATCGTTCAGCATATTTAAATATTAAACGGATATGTAATATTGTAATATGACAACTGTTAAGACACATAATTAGGTTTATTATCGGACATGAAGTGTACACGTGAAAAGGCTCTACACCCCTAGGGCCTCGACAGCGGATGTATGTGTCTTATTTATATCGTATTATTGTTTTCTTAATTAACTCATTGTTACAGTATTCGATAAACACCTGGAGACGTTTTTAACGCAACACTTTTAAAACTTGAATATATCAGTTATTAGTAAAGATTTTGATTTAAAACTATACACGTGATCATTTGACTACATTTTGTGCATGATCTTGATACAATAATTCATCCGTGACGATTGGATGCATTTGAACGAGGGTTAGGTGTGGTTTCATCCTTTTGCACGTGGAAATGGTGAAACGAGATATATTTTTAACTAAGATTCAATTTCATCATTCTAGGTGGGTTCATAAACCTGGAAAACATAATTAATTCAAAAAGGAGCTGCGTTTGTGACCCACAATACCCCGTACAGCGCTTTCAGGTTTTGACCTGAGTTTGGTATGTGAGTCTAACTACATGACTTACAGATCAAGTTCGAGTTTCGATCGGGTCCATTGATTTCTGACAAAGTAACGGGCCTTGTACTTAACAATTCACTCTAAACTAACACTTTTCCGTTTTTTCCTAAAATCCTCTTAGCTAAAAAACGGAAAAGTGTTAACCTGAAAGCGTTTTGGAAAACACTGTAAAAAGTGTAACTTTAAAGAAAATATATACGTACAAGGCCCGTAACTTCGTCAAAAATCAATGTACCTGAACGAAACTCTAATTTGATCTGTTACTCATGTAAGTAAACTCACACATCAAAAATAAGGTCCATATCTGCAAGCGTTTAGGAAAAAAGTATACTTTTCACATTGTTATCACTTAACGTTTTACGTTTTAGAGAATATGACTTTTGTAGTGATGTGATATATGTGTTAAGTTTAATATTGTGTGTGTATTAATTGTAATTAAATTTACAGGACGTGTTATATATGTGTTGAATTTTTCTTAGTCCAAATTTCAACATAATCCTTTCAAAAATAAGGGAGCTATATTGATTTAACTACGTGTTGCGTTTCAAAAGTCTCCAAGTATATTAAGCGTACACTCTTTACATTTTTTTAAATCACACAAAAAGACGTATGTACAAATGGAACTTTCTAGAGTTATTAAGTCGGATCGGATCTGAAACATAAATCGTTCTTCTTAAAAACTTGAAATCCAATTATCATGAAAGTGCATATTTTACTTAACTCCATCAGCGTTTACTTTACTTAACAAAACACAAATTATTCCTTTTGACTCAGTACTTGTTTATTCCAAATACAACTCAAGACAGTTAGCGTAACAATAATATTGCAAACCATATCTCCTATGTAGTATATTTTAATTTGCTATTATGCATGTAAAAATGACGCCTACATTTTATGCATTTTTTATTGAGATTTATTTACAAACGAATTGCACAATTTACATAGACTCGCATAAAATATTGTTGTAGTTCTGTATTCTATTTTGAAATAATTATACTGCAGGTACCGCTGTCGCTTATTCGATTATAATATCTTTCGGAATGGATTTTTTTTTTAAACTTTATTACAAAAGTATACAAAGTTACGTTCACATGTTTACTATTTGAATGTTTATATGTTGTTTTCTAAATCTTGAAGAAAAACATGAATATTAACGATTTGAAGTTAAATAAAAAGATGATTATTTAAAGTTATTGTTATTGCTAGGTCGATACCGATGCGTTTGTATACTTGTATAAATAAGAGGTTGTTTTATTTTAATTAACATGCCTGACCGTAAACCAGATACTTAAATTTCAATGATGTAAAACACAACACTGAAGTTTTCATACACATACAATACATGCGAACGTTCTCCCAATTCTTGAAGTATTTAACTCCTGAATGAATCGTCTATCGTTGAACTACCATGAGAGGCTACGACTGCGAATAGTTAGAAAGTGGTCATTTCCCAAAACTGATATATGTATATGGATTGTTATACGATTGTACAAACACAATTAACTTGCAATTGTTAAAGAAACTATTTCGTTGATGTTTCGGTAATATTGATTCTGAATTATATTGTGATATTTATCAACGTTATATATAAACAAAAAAAAAAATTCAGGAATATATACCCACTTTAAGAATGCAAATGTTCAAGATTATTCATTTATCTTGCATTTATTTAGTCGTACTTGTGTGTATCAGACACGTGGGTTAATTTTTATTATCACAATTAGAAGGTTTATATTGATTTGTGTGTACGCATAATACTGCATCTGTTTGTAGCATTTGTAAGCAAAGAACATAATAAAAAGATGCAACATATTTGTATAACCATATTTATTGCTGGCTATATCGACTCAAGCCTATGAGATAGGGTACAGATGGGTTCATTACAATAAGAAGTGTATTCAGATATTGCTGTACACAGTCGATAGCGAATCAGAATATTTATACGCGTTGTCATTAGCGACACTCTGACAATATATATAGTTATGTGCATTTTGCGAAATATTAAACACAATTCCAACAAATATTTTATGTAAGAATGATACTAATATAAATAGAGAGGTGATAGCGAAATACAATAGAAGAATGCATGCTATTCAATATTATATTTTATGATTACAAATTATGTTATTGTTAATACGAATAATACACGTGTGTCAAGTCGGTAACGTTTGCAGACAGCAGCAAAATGTATGAATGGCCAAATGCAATGTACGGGGCGTTTAACGTATTTTAAATACCATTGTAGACTTGAGGACCACAAACAAGATGTACTTTCGCTATTTTCAGCAGAATATATGTATTATAAGTTATACAACGATAAGCAGTAATTGATATGTCAAACCTGAGCCGTGAGTATCTAAGACTGTACGACAGAGACATTTATTCGTATTTCGGAGAAGCAAAATTGTTAAAAAAGAACATACATAATTACATAAATGTAATTATTATACAAATAGACTGGAACTTATATATCTACCATTCAACCATGCTTCAAAGCCTTTTAAGAACAAGTGTCATCATAACGCAATCAGAAGCTTTCATGTTTTCCTGTTTGGATCATTTTATAACATGTATATAGCCTTTCACATTGCACCCTTAATTTGTTCTCGTTATAAAACATTAGAATCAGCTTTCCGTAATTTTAAATACTGGCTGGATAACTGAGCGTAAACATCTATTGGTAGATGCGCCAAGATTATATGATGATTCGAGAGAAAGTTGCTACACCGCGTTAGTTTAAATCTGTAAAAAAAATAAGTCCGAGCAATTTTGTGTAACACATGATGCATTTATAAATCATTCATTCAACGTGTTCAAAGCATATTTATAACATACTCTGCAATTATTTAAGCCACTTTTAACCGAGTGTACTTCAATAAATAAGAACAGAAGTCATATACAGCGATATATTGGAAAACTTAAATAAATAGACATATGTATATATGTCGTTACTACACGATATTGATAATTTATAACAAAGCTATAATTCTGTTTTAAGTTTCGTAATAATTTGTTTAAGCAGTTGGCGTTAAGCGGTCAATATTTTAGTGCCTTGCATTAAGAATTAAGCATTTGACCTTAATGGTTTGTAAAAAGAAGTGAAAATTACTAAACGCAACTTACAATTACATGTTAGCGTAAATAGTTAAACAATTGCATGCTCAGAAACGAAATGATTAATAAATAAAACAAAAAATACGAAAGAGCTCAATAAACTTAACATTGACCCGAATACCGCTTTGTATGTACTTGGACAGCAGACGATAATGCGGCTTAATCTTTGTTAATCAACTCATGACATTGTGTCAAAATTGTTGAGATTTCAGAATCTATATTTAATAATGTAAACACTCGTAAACTTTTTAATTAACGCAGCATATGACTTATTTTAACAACTTTTCTCTTTTCTTAAATAACATGTTTTTCCTTCTGAAAAGGATGTATTTATATGTAAAAGATGTCTTTGTGTTTTTGTATCGCGCTTTAAAGATATAAGATAAAGAAATAGCTCATAGCATCACTCTACATAATGTGCAGATCCCATCATTCAAGCGAATTCATGCACCGTTTTGTATCACGTATAACGCATTGCATATAATTTAGTAAACGAAATAAATTTGCTTAAAATTATGTTACTTTGCATTCATTAAGCTTATTATACAATGTATATATATATATACATATATTGGTGACAGGTATTTACAATTTGCCTACATTGAATAGTATGGGGCAGCTGGTCACGTGCAATTTATAAAGATCCTTAAAGTGCTGCTAAGCTTTATCGTCTGCTCTTGCAACTTTGGTTTAAATGCGTGTATTTGTATAGTGAAAAAAATAAATAATGCTATTTTAGTAATCGCTAAAAAAATATTGATATCAGAAGTCTGCTTACAGATTTGGTCCCAGATGTTCCTTTTGTCGCGCAGTTTTATAACAGCGTGGAATTGTGTGTGTGTGGTTTGTGTAGGTTTTCTTACTGAGCAATATTATTATATACGCTTTCAGGCATGTGAATGCATTTCGCTATCTTATGATATCATAGACTGAGGTAAGTTAAAATTGTGAAATATAACACATGGACTATTTCCGTTATTTGAACTTATATCTGCAGTTCCCATAGTGATGTGTTCATGTTAATTGAAAATTATGTCTGTGATAAAATAACACCATACTTATATTTAAAGTGAATTGATAAAAAAAAACTGTGTTCCGTATTAAAGAAGTACAAAAACGTTTCTTGCAAACTAAGCAAACCATACTAGATTAACCTTAATCTTTGTCGAACACATTTGTGTTTCCAAACCATTGATGTTCATTGATCTGCTAAAATATTATTATATTCGATTGTTAAAATTGTTAGAAACACACATATNATGCGGTAAAATAATGCTCCTCATCAAGAATAATTAAAAGCTAAGACACTTGTTGTATAATTTTTAAATACCATCTGCGTTCTGTATTTATAAGTTTGAGTAGGATGACTTTATTTAATGTTAACAAGGAAACCGACATTTAGAGCCGTTTTTTTTGCAGAACAGTTGCACGTTGCTTTTTTCTCGTTTGCATTTGATTATTTGTTTTTCATCAGGTATCAGTTTCAACCGGTATTCAATGGGAAAATATTTTTTTTCAAGTTTCCATTCCATTTAATCTTGCAACTGCGTACTGAAACATAGATAAGGAATCTTCCAAAAAATGTATAAATGTGCAAAAATGCAGGTTTATCTGTGTCATATGTATATTATATAAGTACTTAACACAAAGACAAATTCAAAAGGATCTTGATAATTATACTAACGCGTGTATTGGTTCGAAAGATACTATCAATTGCAAAGTTATTATAAAAGGTGTATATTTGTTTATGAAACATTACTATCTGACCGTGAGGCATTCGCATTTGTGTCGCTAAAGTGTAAACAGACAACGCAATTATTATCATAAAGCAAACACAACAACAGTGCACATAAACAATAACAATTACAACATGTGGACTATACAATTATTCACTGTTTAATCTAAAGAGGATAAGTATAATTCAACGTCAGGCAAAATCACGCCATGTTGCAGATGTTAAGACCAGGCTGTGTTGGTTCGATATATTTTTGTTCGCCGTTCAAAGATCGTGACTCCAGCGTTATTTATGTTTAGGTGTATCGTTGCCTCTAGTGATATTTATAGGTTCGAAGAAATGTTAACATCATGCGCTGTCACTTTGTGAAAACCACATTAAGTGTGTTATTAGAGATTCTACAAAACTCTACAACAGTGTATGTTGTATATGTTCACAAGAGCGAAGTAAGCGCAGTGCTAATTATTTATATTAAAAACTGGTTAAGTTAATTCAGACTGCATCGTCGTTAACGCAAGTCAGTATCCGCTAAACAAATTCAATGAACGACGGGGTACATTAGTTTAGTAAGCTGCAAAATTGGATGTAAATCGTGCACATTTTCTTAAGGATTAACCATCAGATTATTTTTGGAATGTTAAAATAAATTCGGGATGGACGCCTTTGTTATTACTTTGTATATGTGTGGTAAAGTGTTCATGATGAGCTTCAATAATAAGGATTGTGCTGTCCTCGTACTTTCCGAACCGTTTGAATTCTACACTTTTGCCATACTATAGTAATACACTTAAAACCAATTAAACATCATGCATGAACAGAAACTAACTTCAATAGCTTATTTTCATACCATGCGTCGTTGTCCTGTTGTACCATACACACGTAACTGTTCCGAAAATTGTATGTGAATCTCCTGATTATTGAAAACAAGTGTTAAGTTAAATACGCAACGTTTTATAACACGAACACTTCTAAACAAAACACCAAATGGTTTAAAAGTATGTCATAGCTTTATTTCGTTCACTGAACAATGTGCGTTCTTTTATTTGCAAGAATAACTTTTTGAAGATTAATGTTGGTTATTTTCATTGTTGAGTACATAACAAACCACCATAAATCACAATAATAGTCGCGTGGGAACCTGCAATTGTTAGTATGTCATAACTTACTAGACTATAGGTCAACCGAAAAAAGACAGATGTACTTAAAATGAATACAAAATCAATGTCATTATCTATCTTTTAATCCACAATTAATTAACACAAATTGTGTTTTTGTATTTTGCGTGAAATGTCGTCAGTAAACATTATGTTAATATATACAAATAAAATAATTGTTCCTTAATAGGTGTTAGACATCCAACAAAAGCTCGAAGAATGTATGTATGGGAATAACACAGATGCTGTTGCACTGCAATTTGGTTCATTCGTTATTCGTCGAGACACGTATTATGCCATGGAGTACACACCTTCCAATTATGATCATTTCCAGAATAATGCGCAGTGCATAGGAGTTTGTATCGTAAACAATTTTATTTACATAAACGAGATCGATATGCGTAGTATGTATTCTTAAATAAAGTTCTGCAAGAGAAGCCCCCATTTGGTTTTGTAACCGTGGACTCAAACATATAGCAATCAATGATTCTCGAACGAATTAACTAACTTTAACTAAAGAAAGTGATACGTAAAATTGATTTTACACGACTGCTTAATTATGACAATTAGGATTGAGACAATCTTAATTTACATAACGATGTTCAAATACCAAAGCCTGCAAATAGAAGAACATTAGTTGCAAATCAATAACCAGAACAGAACGGAAAATGCAATCAGGGAAAAAAAGCATATACATTGCCTCTAGCGGCAATATATCAAAATCACCATTTTACTATATTTTCGCATCACACATTTGATTTCAGTGGATACAAACACCAAATTCATATATCATGATATATGTATAGCCAAATCAAACACAAACAAACAACTTGGTTATAAAATGCGATTAAGCTTAAAAAAAGTCGTATCGAAACAATCATCTTATTTATTGTGATGGCTCTTTGTCATTTTCTTACAATTTATAACACAACGAATCGTGCTACCGGAACATAAACGGAACCTACAGGTGGAAATGAAGTTGGGTCAATGCTATCAGAACTCAGTAGTCAGCAGCCTTAGGAAAGTGCTTTAGAAAATAATCAAACGTCCTTGAGTAATTGGTTACATTCTATAAACACGATCAGTACGGGGACGAAAAGCGGAAATCAGATACACGATGACGCTATTTGTGATGAGAACTCGGTCTCAGTCAGTATCGATGAAACATCCATATTGTTAGAAATTCGTCGAGATGTGAAAGAGATGAACAGTTAATTCGATAAACTTGAACAATCCATTAATGATTTACAACGCGAAAATATTGAAATCAAGCAGAAAAACAAGCACCTTTCAGAAAAATTGGACACATTAAACGAACTAATAAAAATGTGTGCAGAAAAAATACTTGAACATTTTAAACATCAGGTAAAACAGGAAACCATACTCCGAAAAAAATAATCTGAAATTCTATGGAATAAACCATAATGGATCAAAAAACAATGCACAATGTGAACAAAATGTCGTTTATACTCGAACAATTAGGTATTGACTCGACGGACATGGAATTCGAATAAACATACAGACTATCGTCGATAAAATAGATCGACCTATTCTGGATAGGTTTGCACTGCTCAAATATAAGCTAACGGTTCTAGACGCTTTTAGGGAGAAACGGAAGAATGGTCAATTCAGTGGGAGAATAGTAGAAGATTTACCGGATAGAATTGTGAAAGCACGAACTGCGCTGTATCCATACATTGAGCAATGCCAAAATGAAGGAAAGGCAGCCAGATACAAACAGGATAAACTAATCGTATGCGGGGAGCTATACGAATATGACTTCATTTTGAAGAAACCAATATAAGTTGCAAATAGGAAAACGGCCATGGCTCCGAATACACGAACGATGTAAATGGTATATATGGTTTTAGTTTATGTTCAATGAATGTTCAAGGACTTAAAAAATACTCGAATGACACGCATTTTAAATGTGTTTGCGAAGATTTCGATGTAATAGCGTTAAGCGAAACGTTGCAAACAAAAGACAAAGAGATTACAAAGTGTTTTAATAATTACACATGCTTTGAACATGTGCGAATTGGAAATGGCAAGTGTGGATCATGGGGCGTTGCAGTATTCATCGAAGACAGTGTGTGCAAAAACTTGAAAAGTGTCAACGATGATCTGGCGGAGTGCATTTTTGTGAACGTGTCATGCGATCTGACGTGGTATTACAATGAACTATTTATGATATCCACATACATCTCACCGGAAAGATCAGTTACATACGATGAAGACAATGATGACGGTATAAACATTTTACGTCAGAAATTATTATTTATTCTCTCTGACTTTCCATCTGCACTTATCCTTCTAGCGGGTGATCTTAACGCGCGAACGGTTGATCTAATAGATTGTATTCCGAATGACGATATTGATCACATTGTAGGTGAAACTGCATACCATTGCGACACTTTTAATGAGAAAAGTGCCACAAAAGACTGTGTTTTAAACAGGTTTGGGACATCTTTAATCGAGCTGTGCTGCGCCCTTGACATACACATTCTAAATGGCAGAGTAGATGGTGACCGCGCAGAAGAAATTACCTGCGTCGCAAATGGTGGAAGAAGTATCGTGGATTATGTAATCGCGTCACCACAACTGTTTAATTATATAGAACGATTTGAAATTTGTCCAGATCTTTTCTCTGACTATTTTCCACTGAAGTGCATTCTTAAATTTGCTAAGCAAGCACCGAATGATGGAGCGGACATATCGCGTGTGCAAAGTGCATAGCACTTTCCATGGAATGACCAGTTAAAACAAACTTTTTTGACCAATTCAATATCAGATACGACACTTTTAGACAAGTCTATTTCCAGTGGTGATCAAACATGTAGATTATCATAATTTATTGAAGTAATACAAACTTCCGCTGACTGCATGAAGAAGAAAATAGACGGAAGATAACCTAGGATTAAAGCGACAGTTACTCAATGTTAAGTAACCAACTCGGCACTGGATCTCACTAACTTCTTAAACGACATGATCAGGTGCAGGCAGATATGTGAACACAAAAAGAAAGAACTTGAGCTCAAACGACGCCGCGCTTTGGTGGAAAATAGCGATAACCCACAGTTATTTGGAACAATATAAAACGAGCAAAAGGAAAACGCAATACATTAAATGACTTGATTCCCTGCGATGAGCGGTACGAATAATCAAACACATGTTTTCGGCAAGCACATCGAATGTACCCGATGATACGCACGAGCACCAGGTGTTACCTCCCTTTCAAACAAATATGAACACCAGCGAATTAAACGAACCAATTTCATAGGATGAAATATTAAATAGTATTAAGTCACTTAAATCAAAATGTTCATCAGGTACGGACGGACTGTGTATAAAAATGTTTAAATGCACTATTGACAAAACATTGCCATTTATTCACAGAGTGTTTAATGACATTTACGGGGGTGGAAATTTCCCTGAAAGCTGGAGTGGAAGTATAATAACTCCCATTTACAAGAAAGGATCCACAACGAACCCGAATAACTATCGTGCAATATCAATAAGTAATGCTATTAGGCCAAAAACAAATAGGTCCGTTTCCGGTCTCCTTGGAAAAAAAACAGGGTCGGTAGGTAGGGATGTTTTTTTTTTGTCTTTCGGGAGAAATGAACCGAAATAAACGAAAATGAACATTTTTTTTTTTTTTT
>VMBQ01013395.1:0-16949 GCA_007657795.1 Dreissena rostriformis | reverse complement strand
ACGCGAATAAAAGATAAAGGCTGTCATAAGATGAGCAATGGTCGTCTTCATTTTTCTTTAAAATAAATTCTTATTTATAGTTCACACAACTCTTATGTATACGTTACATCGTGTTTCATTTATTCATAAATTAGTTAAAGTCGTAAATTAATCCTGATGTAAGTATCTCACGAATCGTAAATCAGTCTAAAACAGATTCTGTTGAGTATTGTTGATATGTTTATAGGCAAAGCTTTTTAAAAACTATTATGCTTGGGGAAAAAGACACGTTTCTTATTTCCGATGTGATAATTTTATCTTATCATATTGCAAATTACAACCGTGTATTTTGTCTAAAAACGTTAACTCCTACTTACTTACCCTCATGCTTATTCACTGACACAATACTAAATCTTTGTTATTGAAGACAGTCTGGCTATGTAATTGTTTGCTGTGTTTACCCATTTCATTCCGAGTGCACACTTTTTGTGTTGTGAGTGCTTTGATATTTCGTGCCTCATTATAAGCATTATACGATCTATTTCAAAACGATAGGGCAGTTATCTTATAGTGTCTATATATGAGTTTGGATTATTTATTATCCTCACATTACCGGACGATTTATTGCGTGCAACTGCCATGCTAATCGTTAAATGGTCAAGGTCCCAATTCAAGCTCAAAGTTAATTTATTTTTATTAATATTCTGCAACGTTGGTGTCATTTTTGATTATTTCGAATTCTAACTAATATGAAGACTTAACATTAACATCGAATACGTTAATATAATTATACCAATAATTCCTGCTTTTTAACCTATTTAGATATACTTTTGTATTTTCCATAGTAAGTTTTTTAATGAACTCTCTGCCCCCACCTAAACATTATTTTCCGCTAGTCTTTTACTTAAGGCAAATGAACAATTGCAATGACCATTAACAGTCAAGACAATACATCAAACACGACCTTATAAATTAAAACACAATAAAAGCTGTTGGCACCGCCATAAAAAAGAAAATTCACATATTTGGGAGTTTAAACTGGTTGATAGCTAGCCGTACCTCACACAATTTATCACAAAACAAAAAAATGTATACTTATGATAAACAATCATGTCAGCTTTGTACTTACAGAAAAATGCATAACAGTCTTTGAATTAACATAAGTGTCATAGCAGGTACTGAAGCAGAAATGAGATTTTTACATTCGTGACACAATTTCTTAACCCACAATAACAGTCTTTAATTAACCCATTTATGCGTAGCGTCTAGAAAAAAGGCGTCTCATCAGGGTCTGCGCTGTTTGCTTAATGGAATTTCTGTAAAAAATATTCTAAATATAGAAATAAATATACTAGACATCCCTAATTTTGGAAATAAATTGATCCAATTTAGAAGGATGGGAGAGTCCACTAGGCATAAATGGGTTAAGAGCCTCGATATACACAAAAACCTTAATACAACAGTATCACTGTCTTTAATTGTAAACCAATATTTGATTATTCGAATGTACCTGTGGATATAAAGTAGGTATCTGCCAAGTTCACCACACACTGCAGCAGAACAATCATTATTTCTTACTCTAAGTAATCATTTACACAAGTTAAGGTGTATTCTTTCTAGTTCTTATGATTTGGCATAACCCCAAACGAATATTTAAGTATAAGCGATATAAATGCATCGAATAGTTAACATTTTTATTTGAAAGATCAAAGTCATGGCATTAACAAAATAGAACATTTCAGGATTGTAAGGCTTTTCCATTAAGTTTCAAGTAAGGTCATTAAGTAAGGTCAATGTGTTTATAAAAGTTCATAGTGTAATTATAAAACAGAACCTAGATATCATCAACTTCGTTGATTGGTTTGCTATTAAAAGTCCATGTTTCATGTGCCAATAACGCCCTGCGTTTTTGGACTTTTGTTTTTAGTTTTTGTAGTATTTAAAGTTAGACCCCATGGACAACAATATGAAAACAAAAGATCTAAGTACCACTGAGTTTCTGTAGGAGTTTTACCTATCACAATTCAAAAACAGCGAGTAATAAATGCGAACGCAACAAAGATAAATATCTATATAAAGAAGTAAATTAGTAAATGTGATAATTTCTGAAATTGTTATGTATGTGTTTTGGAATCTTAAATATTATAACAAACATTTTATCATCGGAATACGGAAAACATCGAATAGTGCTTCAATGTTTCTTAGTTATTTGACATGGTAGTGTTTAACAATAAATTTTCCTAATGCTTTCAGGCACTAGTTTACGTACGTTAATTGTTAACACTGTTTGATTGAAAGGAGAAATGTAAAGAGCACTGTTTCCTTACCAGAACTGTTAACAAAATAATCCAACGTTCTTCAACGCCTTATAAACAACTGACTCAAATCGATTGCTTGTTTAATTCTTCACGACATTCCTATCAAAATTGTTACAAGTGAGCGTTACTTACCNGTGAGGAAATATTCTAAATATAGAAATAAATATACTAGACATCCCTAATTTTGGAAATAAATTGATCCAATTTAGAAGGATGGGAGAGTCCACTAGGCATAAATGGGTTAAGAGCCTCGATATACACAAAAACCTTAATACAACAGTATCACTGTCTTTAATTGTAAACCAATATTTGATTATTCGAATGTACCTGTGGATATAAAGTAGGTATCTGCCAAGTTCACCACACACTGCAGCAGAACAATCATTATTTCTTACTCTAAGTAATCATTTACACAAGTTAAGGTGTATTCTTTCTAGTTCTTATGATTTGGCATAACCCCAAACGAATATTTAAGTATAAGCGATATAAATGCATCGAATAGTTAACATTTTTATTTGAAAGATCAAAGTCATGGCATTAACAAAATAGAACATTTCAGGATTGTAAGGCTTTTCCATTAAGTTTCAAGTAAGGTCATTAAGTAAGGTCAATGTGTTTATAAAAGTTCATAGTGTAATTATAAAACAGAACCTAGATATCATCAACTTCGTTGATTGGTTTGCTATTAAAAGTCCATGTTTCATGTGCCAATAACGCCCTGCGTTTTTGGACTTTTGTTTTTAGTTTTTGTAGTATTTAAAGTTAGACCCCATGGACAACAATATGAAAACAAAAGATCTAAGTACCACTGAGTTTCTGTAGGAGTTTTACCTATCACAATTCAAAAACAGCGAGTAATAAATGCGAACGCAACAAAGATAAATATCTATATAAAGAAGTAAATTAGTAAATGTGATAATTTCTGAAATTGTTATGTATGTGTTTTGGAATCTTAAATATTATAACAAACATTTTATCATCGGAATACGGAAAACATCGAATAGTGCTTCAATGTTTCTTAGTTATTTGACATGGTAGTGTTTAACAATAAATTTTCCTAATGCTTTCAGGCACTAGTTTACGTACGTTAATTGTTAACACTGTTTGATTGAAAGGAGAAATGTAAAGAGCACTGTTTCCTTACCAGAACTGTTAACAAAATAATCCAACGTTCTTCAACGCCTTATAAACAACTGACTCAAATCGATTGCTTGTTTAATTCTTCACGACATTCCTATCAAAATTGTTACAAGTGAGCGTTACTTACCAATCATTAAATCTTGCATGGTATTATGATTCTCTCAATTGTGAACTTGTTTAAACGTGTTTTTCGGACCATGACCTTATATAACTTAACTTAAATATTGCGACTATCATACTAATCTCAAATGTGGGCGGGGTTAAACGTGTTTTTCGGACCATGACCTTATATAACTTAACTTAAATATTGCGAATATCATACTAATCTCAAATGTGGGCGGGGTTAAACGTGTTTTTCGGATAATAACCTCATAAAATTGAACGTGAGCGGAGTAAATTTGTGTACCAGTCAGTGGCCTTATAACACTAACAATATTGAGTCAGCGTTTCGGATTTGAATGTGCACTGTTTGCATAATTCAGTTTTATAATGCTTTTTAAATTTCCAATAAGGCCAATGATATTATACTCTTGGCGAACAAAATCAATCTTTTCATGCGCTCTTATTGAAAAATAGTGAGCAGTCACAAAGCACTAAACTGGAATACTTGCGATCATAACATATATAATTAAATTTCCAGAAAATGCCAGGGGTATAGGATGTTTACGTTAACTGATTTACACTGAAGCGTAAGGTAAAATAACACTCTGAATGATTTCTAAAAAAAAGATAGAAAAACGGTTAAAAGTGTCACATATGTTTGTCATATATAACACAATTGGATTGGCTTTTACTATATAATACGAACATATACACGTTAGCGGACGAACCATTACTCTTCTATAACCGAGTTATTCTGATTTGAAATGTTCATAAGTACAAAGGCTATACCAAGATCACATCAGGAACCAGGATTCCGGTACAGATTTAAAGTTTTCATAATATATATACACACTAACGTCGGAATAAACTCACGAATACCTACTTGTATTTCGTTTAACTGTAAAGCATAGTTGCTATGTTTGAACGGAATCCGTTGAAGAGCGCACGTAATGGAACTCACATGTATAAATCGTATGCATACAATGTTGAACTATCGTTTTGATTTCGTTTTTTAAACATGTAAACGTTTAACAACACCACGAGTAATGGTAAACAATAATTAGATATAAGAGAAAAAGGCTTCTTGAATACTTAAAAATATGTTGATCTGAAATTCTCGTTTCAGGTTTAAAAAAGCAAATAAGTGATATACAAGGGTGTATATAAAGAGGTGTCAAAAACAGATACTGTACGGTACTTATGTACGACCTTTTGAAACGACAGCACATCTTGTTTGCCAACGTAAACATACATTTATTAAATTAGATAGACAATCGATATTTGTGGCGTGTTAGGTGCTTGTTTTAAATTAAAGACAAGGCAAGTATAAATGTTATCCACAATAGTCATCTTATGCTGAAAGTATGTTTCCTTGAGTTTGACACTTGTCGGCGGCCAATTCTAGATACATGAATTAAAACAATTCAACTAAATGACATATAGTTTGATAAATTATCTTCAAATTACTCATGGAATGAAAACAGAGCAAGCATTTTACATCAGACAGCAACGTTCCGTTGAGCGCATGCAACAAAAACAGATGTTCAATCCACCTCGGCGTACTAAACAGATGTTCATTCCACCTCGGCGTACTAAACAGATGTTCAATCCACCTCGGCGTACTAAACAGATGTTCAATCCATCTCGGCGTACTAATGTGGATATATGTGGCGTGTTCTGAGAAAACGGGGCAAAATGCTTGTGCGTAAAGTGTCATCCCAGATTAGCCTGTGCAGTCCGCACAGGCTAATCAGGGACGACTCTTTCCGCCTAAATTGGGTTTTTGCTAAGAAGATACTTCCTTTAAACGAAATATGTCATAAAAGCGGAAATTGTCGTCCCTGATTAGCCTGTGCGGACTGCACAGGCTAATCTGGGATGACAATTTACGCACAAGCATTTTGCCCAGTTTTGCCAGAACACGCCACATATAAGCAAATTGAAGAGCCTCCAGTGTAACAATAGGAGACAGCACTTTTTAGAGACTTGATATTCATTTATGTAAAGTGACCAACTCAAAAACTGCAAGACAAACACATACCAAATAGCAACGCAAAATAATCAAGCACAAGTAACGTAATAATATATAAAGTCATTCGCCTTAAAGTGGCCAATCAATAAACTGGGGACTTAAACGCGTACAGCGGACACACATATATCACAAGTACAAAAACCTACGTCAGTATCAAAGACTGAAAGTCATCGTTCAGTTACACGTATCATGGGTCAATATTTTTCTACCTATTTGATATATCTATTGTACAAATAATATCCATAAAGTAGAAAAGGACGACCATGCGAATAGTGTAAGCTTTTGACATCGATTTATTAAAGAAATGGCTCAAAAGGAAATATTTCATCGCCCTCCGTGAAGAAATGTCAAGAATAGTTTAATTCTCTATTTATGCCGGTTTCTTTATTAGAAAAAAAGCAATATCCTCCATCAAACATTTTGTAATAATGGTAAAATCAACGAGGCTTTTGTTTTGTATATACTATTGTCATCGTGTACGTAATAAGTTATTCTTCGAAGCACGTACACCATTGCAAACGTTTCGTCATGATGATGAAAGTTTATACCTTGCTATAACAGATGGCATGGAGGATATTTGTTGGATTCGGTGGAATATTGATTTTGATTCACGAGTGATCTTAAAAAAATAATTTCTTTTCTGATAACGAGTGAATTAAAATCGATTTTCCACCGAACGCTTATAAATAATTATTTTTGTATTTATGTCATAAAATAATTCCAGTAAAACAATCAAAATTATCGATAATTTTCACTGTTTATTTTCAATTCTTGAAACAGTGAATTATCAGTTTTAATTAACTGATATTTCTGTATAAACCACCCGAAAGCATAAAAAATTATTTTGGCGAGAATAAATCGTTCAATATATGGTCATCTGACGAAAACTACTAAGCAGATACGGGGTCAAACACAATTGATTTCCGTTTATCAATACTTTGTTCGTCATCTTGCTCTTAAACGAGATAACGTGACTTAGGGAACGGTCGAAACAATAGTTTGACACGATCAGTCGACAAGGGGTTACTATGTAATTGCATGCAAGTTCTTGAAAATGTGAGTTCATCAGTGTCATAAAAGGGTTAGCTATGTGATTACATGCAAGTTCTTGGAAATGTAAGTTCATCAATGTCACTGTCTAATCAGAGTATACACAAATAATGATAGATTTAAGATTTGCTGATTATTTACAAACGAAAGAACTGTATTTTATCCTTAAAATAATGCCATGTTAATTGTTGTTTACAAAACAATACGAATCACTAGAAACATGATCAAGGCCTAAATAGCTATGTTACAGGCAATTTTCTTTGCACAAACCAAAATCAGATTAACATTAAATATCTGAAACAAATAAGCAGGAATAAAATTGAATGTTACTGTAAAGCATGAAATCAATTTGGATAATACGCTCACATGGCGTGTCAGTAAAAACCCCATTAACCAGCGTCGAATGCAACTAGCGGATTAAATTTTGCTTAAAAAAGACATTTGCATATTGTTTTCTTCCAGTGCTTAAACTAATTGATGAAACATGCGAAAAACTATGAACGATATGCATACTATATCATACACTTAAGACGGAAAGTAACTATCGACTCTTGATTGTAATTTAAATCTAAATCGGCACAGAATGCAGACACTAACACAGTGTTTCGGAAGACTTATGTCGACAAAAACTTCATACAACAGACCCCCCTTCCAAAGTTTATCTTTGAAATTAGTTTTCAATCCAAGGCATCAAAATACTTCAGACACGTATATATAGGTAAAAAATAACCACATACAACATGTTTAAGGATGTTAAATGGATTTTATTCAAGAAAGTAATGGTATAACTAGGGAACAATGGAAGTATTGGCGCTTCGACGAGACTACCTTACCGGATACTAGCGTGATATCAAGGCATTCATAATAATTGAATTGCGTTCTTTCACGTTATATGGTGACATATATAATAAAAAGGTTATATTATAGGTGATATATGTAAACAAAGTGTGATTTTTAATTTGAATGGCAATAAATGCATTTTTATACAATGTTTTTGAGTAATTTTAAATACATATATTATATACAGTTTCCGATCAGAAAATAACATCATTGGTTTAGATAAACAAGTTCCACTATAATGTACCGCATCATTTACTTACAACAAAGATAACATTTATTTTCTACATGTTTCCTATTAAACAATAAATATTGTTTGAATAAATGATACACTTCTTATTGTATATTTAAAAAAAAGTTCACATGAAAATGCCAAAAGCGAGTTAGTTCAACAAATTAGGGTGCCAGTTGCTTTAGAGATACTAGAATTTATAATTATCAACTCCAAAATAATATTACAAATCATTAACAATATATTGACAAGTTGCGTATTTTGAATCCACTTTTACAACAATTACAACTATGAATTTGCCAATTCCAGACTACCACCTCAACTGTTCACTTATCAGTACACACCTACCGCCAACATTATCCGTTAACGTATTGGTTACAATACAATATAAAATGACTAAGATAATCACTTATATAGTATAATCATTTTGATGAAGCACAATATACATGTACTGCGATTTTACAATTAAACGCAGTAAATACGTCACACAAATTATATTAATTACAAAGAGGAACGCATTCATTCCCATTTTTTGTTTTTGTTTATAATACAAACAAAATATACGTATCATCTACTCTTCTGAATATTAAACTACAAGAGTCTATACTTCGCTCAAGTATTCACTGTATAAATACAATACAGTAAAATGTTTGTCTCATGCAAATAATCATATTCCTTTACAAAATAATACAAA
Organism: Dreissena rostriformis; assembly: GCA_007657795.1. Lineage (NCBI taxonomy): Eukaryota > Metazoa > Mollusca > Bivalvia > Myida > Dreissenidae > Dreissena > Dreissena rostriformis. Next base: position 8,565 of record VMBQ01013395.1, on the reverse strand, counting down.
CATAAAAATAATATACGTATTCATCTACTCTTCTGAATATTCAAATACAAGAGTCTATACTTTGCTCAAGTATTCACTGTATAAATACAACACAGTAAAATGTTTGTCTTATGCAAATAATCATATTCCTTTACAAATCTAATACAAAAACAAAATCTTCATTCGTCTACCTTTCTAATAATTACCCACACACATCTACACTTCAAAAATGATATAAATAATTATATTCCTGTACAAATATAATACAAACATAAAATCCTCATTGTCTCCCCTCCTAATATTTAACTACCAGAGTCTATATTTCACACAAGTATTCACTTTTTAGCCTGGATAAAACAATTTCCGTGGTTTTATGATACGTTCACGTCTAGAACGAGAAACATATGGAATAACATAATTGTCCTTTGTATCAATTATGACATCTTCCAAGCCGAGTTGAGCACTTTCAACTGGTTTTTCAACATTGTCCATCACACCCTTTTCCCCAGAACTATCATTCTCCTCTATTTCTTACTTTTGTGTTGAGTAGCTCGGAATGCGGACTTAACATAGTCCAAGTGATCATCCTAGTCTCGGAAATTTTCCTCGGAAGAAACGAACATATTTAACATAGATAAAACAGTCCTGTTACACCTTTCTATCATTCCATCTGATTTCGGGTTAAATGCACTTGTTCTTGTTTTATCAATCCCCAAAATTGCACACAAATGTTTGAATAGTTTTGATTCGAAATTTCTGCCTTGATCGGTATGGATTTGGTTAGGGAATCCAAATATAAGGAATACTCTGGTAACTAGTACTCTCGCCACTGTATAAGCAGTCTGATTGGGTATAGCAAACGCCATTTTCCATTTACTGTAATAGTCGCCACACACCAACATATACTCATTGTTCCTTTTAGTGGTTATTAGAGGACCCATTATATCCACAGCAAAGATTTGCATCACACGAGTAGCTTTAATTTGAGATAATTCATTTTCCCCTTTTCCTGGAGCCGGCTTTCCTGTAGCGCAGCATTCACATTCCTTAACCCATTTAGCAACATCACTTGATATACTAGGCCAATAGAAACGACGTCTGATAGAATCTACAGTTCGGTCTCTACCCAAATGACCAGAGTAACGCTGAGTATGAAGTTCATTGAATATGTGTAACCTAATTTTTGGAGGAGCTACCAGTAGAAGCACTTCGTTCCCCAGATTGTTTATGTTCTTGTTATATAGGATTTCATTAATCACAACAATCATTTCCAAAGATTGCCACATTATTATCAACTCATTACTCAAAGACACAATCTCAGATTTATCAGGTTTACTTTGAAATAGACGTTTTAGTCTTATCATCTCTAAAATGGCTTCATCCTCTTGTTGTGAACATTTCAGCTTAACCGATTTGTCTCTTCTAGCAGTGGGGTATCAGTATTCAAAGAACTCGGAACATTTTCAACACTAAGTCCAAAAAAATGTGTAACGTCATTATCATTTTTCTCCCCATGATTCACTGGGTTAAAGATATTTGATCGGGCATGATTTTCGTTGTCAGACGTTTGATTGTAGTCCAAACATTCCCTCAAATGACATGATCTTTTTATCCGACGGGTCAAACCATCTGCATTTTTATGCTGGGAGCCGGCACGGTATATCTTATTCATATGAACCTAGAATGTTCAGCCATCTAGCTAAGAGGCCATCAGGGTCTTTAAAGTTCTGTAGGTAGGTCAGACTCTTATGATCTCATCTTATGGTAAATTTCTTGCCTAACAAATAGTGTCTGTATGCTTGAACAAAGTGAACAATTGCAAAAAACTCTCTCTTCGTGGTACAGTAATTACATTGAGCCGTATTAAGGGCTTTACTACCATAGGCTTAAACTCTTTCCGCCCATTCTGTACTTGGGAAATTACGCCCGAAATAGTGTCATTACTAGCGTCAGTGTCTAACACAAAAGGAGCACCTTCAGGTTCCGGAAAAGCGAGTATGGGAGAACTTATTAAATGATCTTTAAGGGATTCAAATGCAAAACGTTCAGACACGCCCCAAGTAAAAACCTGACGCTTTTTGTAAGATTGGTCAAGGGCAGTGCAATCTAGGCGAAATTAGGAATCATTTTCCTATAATATCCACATACACCTAACCAGGACATTACTTCTAGTTTGTTAGTAGGGGTAGGCCAATCTTGTATAGCTTCAATTTTTTCGGGATCACACGTTATCCCATCAGAAGAAATTTTATGACATAGAAATACGATTTCTTTCTGAAAATGTTTGCATTTAGAAGGTTTCAATTTCATATTGGCTATTCTAAACCTCATTAAAACTGAACCTAAGTTTTCTAGAGCGTCTTGAAAGGATTTTCCTATTATGCAAACATCGTCAAGGTACACTAGGCACTTGTCATATGTTAACCCTGCTAAAATATGCTCCATCATGCGTTGGAAGCTTGCAGGGGCATTTTTCAAACCCACAGCCACTACTCTAAACTGAAACTGGCCTCGGCCGGGCGCCCTTAAACTAGTCTTAGGAGCGTCTCTTCTGTTAAGTTTCAAGTGAAAATATCCAGAAGCCAAATCTACTGTATGAAAATAATAATTTCCTGCAAGTTGGTCCAAGGTCTGATCGATACGAGGTGGGGGATATGCATCAAATACTGTTACTGAATTTAATCCTCTCAAATCAACACAAAAATGGACAGAACCGTCTCATTTTCTAACTAGACAAATAGCAGATGCCCATGGACTGTTACTAGGTTCAATAACATTTTGTTCTAATAGCTTATCTTACTCTTCGTCCACTGTATTTTGCATATGTATGGGTATTCTCCTTGGCTTACATTGAACATGAACAGCATCACCAGTATTTATATAGTGTTCCACAATATCTGTATACCCTAATTTCCCGTCTGGGCCTACAAAGGTGTCTGAAAATGAAGCTAGGAGATCACTTATCTAAGTCTTTTTCTGATCAGTAATCTCTCTCGAAACTGAACTAATAGTGATTTCAAATGATCCGGCAATACAGAGGTTTCACCAATTCATTTAGAACTTAAAGGAAAACCACGGACAATATCCTCCACCGGAGACAAGTTTCCAAGTATGGTGTCAGATTTCACAACTTTTGGAACATCAGTCACATTCATTACAGAAATAATGGTCTTACTACAAGTTGTATACACCAGCGTACTTGCAACACAAAGGCCTATACCTAAGTGATTCTTAGTTGGCTCTTACACCGAGAAGTCAGTTTTACAATTGCCATTGATAAAGAATCGAATGTACCTTTTTGAACTAGCGGGTATAATGATAGATTCTGATGTTTGAAAGAGGGCACAACAAACCGACTGATACTTTACCCATTTTCGTTTTCAACATTCTCTTGGGCACCTTAATTGAGGCTTGTTGCATCTCTTAAAAGTCCATTCCTAAAATGCCATACGATTCAGCAATATCACCCACTAAAAACTCATGTACAGATGTGAGATGTTCTATTTGAAATGACGATTTGCATCTACCCATTAGTTTATTTTTTCCCTCCATTGGCAGCAATGAGAGATCTTCTGGTATCCAACAGTTGGGGCTTATTTGTAAGTCAATCCCACCTTCTTCTCGACAAAAGCGAGACACTGCTACCTGAATCAACAAGCAAACTTCCTTTTACACAAGGATCAAATACAGCTTTAACATAAAGACAAGTCTTCAAAACTCTTACCTCAGGAACTTGATTTACTATATGTTCCACATTAGCTTGCTTATCTAAAGATAGAGGAGTCTCAACCGTGTTCTGCTTAGTATTATCTGCTCCTAGGATGTTTGTTTGAGCCGTAAGTATCTCACAACTTGGTATCTTTTGTAACCTACACTCTACAGGACTAGACTCAAATTTCTGGTCTATAACTAAAATCTGTTCTTAGTTAATATTTCCCCCTTCATTTTCTAGAAAAGGATGATTATGGGTGACCCTACGGTTACAAGACGTTGCAACTATTTCGGCCTTGTCAACGTTTTCACTTTTTTCTATTTTAGTATCGGTCTTATGCACTCTAGAGTCTAGCACAGCAACACCATTTTGCGCCTCCTTACTGTTTGTATTAATTGGCCTATTCGATTGTGGGACTAGCAATTTGGCCTCATTGCTAGCCAATGTTAGTTTTCCTGGTTCCCAACAGGTCATCTCCTCTCTAAATGACCTGTTTCCCAACAGTACTCACATGATATCTCTGTAAATGGGTGTTGGTTTGGAACCGGAATATCACCATGCCTGGAGCCCATATAGGACGTTGTATTCCTAGGTCTAGAAAATTCTGGTCTATAATTCCTCTCAAATCTACTATCCTGCCTTGCATTTGGGTTCTCAAACCTACTACTCCTAGGATTTGGATGAACGTTTTGTCGATAGGAATTATCTCTAAAGTTTCCTAGGTAGTTCCTATCATCTAATCTAAAGTTATCAGGAGCTTAATATCTAAAAGCTGGAATACTATTCCTTGGAATCTGACTACGATCACTATTTCGAAACTTTGTCGGAACATGGCTATTATTACCACCTGGTAAGCAGTGTGGGAGCAGTGGTCTAATGGTAGGACGCTGGCTTAGGGATCGAGAGGTCCCGGGTTCGAATCCCGCCCTGACCACTGTAATTTCCTTGAGCAAGAAATTTGTCCCACATCTGCTCCTCTCCACCCAGGTGCATAAATTGGTACCTGTGAGGGCAATAAGCCAATGTGCCGTGGCAGCCTGGTGCGCCATATGTAAACGGACGACTTAGATCCCAGTGATCGGGGGGTTGATTGTGAAGTCGGCTGAATATGTATATAGAAGCAGACTATAAACCGCACCTTTAACCGCACCTTTGGTATGGGATTTGTTGCAAGTCTTTGCAATTTTTCTTCTAAAATAGAACTGAACATTTCTCGTAAATCTTCCACAGAACATTCAGAGCGCATGACTGACGATCTTAGGGATGCAACTAGGTCACCAACCAACGGTTCATGCGGTTTGGACTCCAGGTCTTTAGGTTTACTATCTAGGGATCCCTGTAAATCACAATACTCTACCGCTGCACTAATAGCTGCATCCAGCGACAAAGGATGGCTAAACTGAACATGCTTCTGAAGTTCGAAATTACCTAGACCCTGAACATATTGATCGATTACACAAGTCTCTAAAGCTCTAGGTTCCATCTCTGGAAACGCTTTGTTTCCCAATCTCATGAGAACATTTCCATCTGGTTTTACCACCGTTCTACCTATGGGTCTATAGTTTAGGTTTGCCTGGTCTACAAAGTCCCTACTACCTCTACCTTGCTGTTCAAATCCCCTATTGCATGTGTAATCTATATTTATCTCATAAGGATCACTATTCTGCTGTCTAGGTGGCGCAACTCTATTAAAGCTACGGTCATTAAGTTGTTGTTTAAACTCTTCATAATCAGGAGATTGATCTTGTCGGCCCTTTCTTATACCCCTTAGTTCTCCCCTATATTCCTGATATTTGTTGGAAGAGAGGTCCTGTTTTCCCGCTCTATATTTGGCATATCTGAAGACATTGTTTTATTTCTTTCAGCATTTGTATCAGTGTAACCAGCTAAAAAACTAGGGTTCCTGTTTTCCCGCTCTAATTTTGGCATATCTGAAGACATCGTTCTATTTTTTTAGCACTTGTATCAGGGTAACCAGCTAAAAAACTTGGTTTTTAAAACATATTCAATAAACTTCCTATTCCCTCATCAATAGGTAATGTCTGATTATCAACTGGTTCTCTCGAATTAGCCTCAGAATGCGCCATTCGGATTACAACATTTTCCACGAGTGGCAATTACACATGCAATAATCAAATACTCAGATAAAAACACAGATTTCAATTCAAGTACATCACCTGAATATAATTAACACACTATGTTGAAAACGATGTAAATGGCTCACTAAAACAACACTGACCGTCCCTGAATAACACTGCTACAATATCCAACTAGTTAACACACAATAAGTTAAATTCTCACTACACAGATAATTCTCAATATTAAACTGAAATAATCCTGAATCACAGTATCAATCAACCAATAATATCAATACCAAATACTTAAATCTCAATCTCGCTCAACTTCAAATCTCACTATCTCAATCAACTTTCAAATCTTAATATCTTAATTAACTTTAAATCGCAATATCTCAATCAACTTTGAATCTCAATATTTCTTTATACCTAATGATCAAATATGACATTTCTGCAGTGAAATAACAGCAGTGAAAATAAACAAATTGTTATTTTCACCATTTTGTTGACGAAATGACGTCATTTCGTCAACAAAATGACGTCATTTCAATGCATTGAGGTACGCCACGGGAGAAAGGGTAACTTTTCAGCGAAAGGGAAACAGATGTTAATTATTCTTGAAATAGGGGCATAAAAGAAACAGAACATTTGTTCATGTTAGTGTAAGATCGTTTGTTATTTCATGAGTGATCATAGAAAAATAATATGTTCACTATATTTTTTATAATCACTCGTGAAATAACAAACGATCTTATACTGACATGAACAAATATCCTCTTTATCATACTGATATTAATCACAATATCTAAATCAAAATTTTAAATCTCAATATATCTATCCATTTAAAATTTAAATATATTAATCTACTATAAATCTCAATATCTCAAATAACTTTAAAATCGCAATATCTCTATTCAACTTTAAATCTTAACTCCAATTTCCAAACACGTCCCTGTACAATAAGCAATTACAATATTTATACAGTAGAGATATATCATACTACAATGATACAAAATACACATATAAATGATAATATATTGAACACAACATATTATTATACAATATGGTAACTTATTAAATAAAGGGAAATACATATACAAGTAGTTTACATTTAAAGGGCAATAATTTGAATGGAGGGAGAAAACCAGCCCTACTACACTTCTAATGCAAACCAAATATGTATGAATGCATTCTATAAATTATACTTAAGGTAATACAATTAAAAACAATGTCTCAAAGCACGATCCATAACATATTATAACATAAACATATTATAGTCACCGATGTTTTACTATTTTTTTTTTACTATTATTCTGGGTTGGCGATGGGTTAAAGCATCAAACCCCAAACGGCGATATAAGAATATGGTTGTTATATATACGACATGTAAAAGCCAAATATATATTTTTATGTATGTATGTATATATGCTTAAATAACTCTGTTTCAATCATACATTAAATATATACATTCATGTACCATTTCATATTTAACTTAAATGCATACTGGCCCACTTTCGGTTTCAAATAGGCAAATATACCCACTATGTTCTTTACGGTTGACCACCCTTTATGAATCTCAATAGAAATTAATACAAAAGCCGAGCAATGCGGATTATAGTATATTTATAGACATTCATACTATTCGCAACTGTACGCTATATTATTAATTAAGATGAATTAATTTTATAATATACAACGTTTACATTTTTTATAAAGACTGATTTATTCGTCGATTGCTACGTATACAAAAAAAAAAGCATTGGTTTATAATGCGCTTAAATAATATTAACGTTTTAGGACAAATGATCGATGTGAACCTTGTGAGTGAATAATGTGGGGAAACCTTGCTATATAAAGCAATTATGTCGTAACATATGTTGAGGTCCGTGGTACAGTGATGATTAAAAACTGATATTGGAGGTTATTTGCCTTGTGATTTTCTAACTATGTTAGTAAACCATGCAAAGAGCGACGGGGATAGCTCCTCAAAAAAATAAAAAAAATAAATAAAACCCCCCAAAAATAAAAAAATTCAAACCCATTATAATCGAAAGTAAAACATCCCTAAAATCACATTGACCATAATTGACCTTTTTTAAATTTATTTTTGATCGTTCCTTCATCGTAAGAATATAACCAATTGACCACTTTATCCTCATTTTACTAGATCTGTTTTAAACCAACTTTGGCCTATTAGACCCCATTCTTTAAAAGAAACATTTAGCGTCAAAGTTTGTCATTTTCACCTTATACCAAATTGATGTCAGTTAATCATTCTTATGTCAACATTAAAAACGACCTTTTTGTCGAGATATTAAGTTGTTACAATAAACGTTTGCCGGTGTCTGTCGTCTATAGTCTTCAATATTGTCATTATGAACACTATAGAGGGATCTTACATTGCACAATATTCATGAAACGTGGTCATAGTTTGTGTTCTTATGATATATCCGGTAAATGTCGAAAATGGGTCACATTAAGTCAAAAACTAGGTATGTAGGCTAAATATAACACTGTGCAAGCCACGTTTGTATTTGTCCAATCTTCATTAAACATGCTCAGAACATGTGTTCGAACGATTCTCGGCCGAGTTCAAAAATTGTTCCGGTCCATTGAAAACTGTAGTAAGAGGGTGGATCTTTGTTTCTTTTAATGCTTTTAGTGAAATCGTGTGAACACTCTTAAAATCCCATCCAATCTTAATGAAGCATTCTTTGAACAATTGGTCTAATGATAGCTCGGCTGAGTTCGAAAACATTCCCGGTCCGTTGTTAAACATGGCCGTTAAAGGGTGAGGTA
>VMBQ01013394.1:0-17559 GCA_007657795.1 Dreissena rostriformis | reverse complement strand
CAAGAGGGCTGGGCACATGTATTGCACCCTTTATGGGCCATGTGTTCTTTGTTAAATGTATAGTTTTCAACTTTTTGCTTTAATTTTATGTTAAAATTGGCAAATTATGCTTTTTTTCAAGAATGATGTGCCCAAATTCTTGAATTACCTCTTTTAAGCAAACATTTCAGAATATACTTGTAATAAGCGTACATACATATCATTACAATCCCTCAAGTTTTTGTTTCTACAAACACTAAAGTGCAAGAAGTTTTATGTACACGTGGTCACATTTCATAACCCTTTTTTATGATACGAAAAAATGTCACAGTCATATAAACGTTAAAGATACATGCAATAAGAGCAGGTGATTCTATTGACAGTGTTGATATAGGAATGCTTTTTGATGTACTGACATTGTTGAATTTCCAGGTATGGGGCAGGAGGAAGCGTGTTTGGTTCTGACAGCAAAATTGTTGAATCCTGGAGACCTGCCCACACCCTGAGGGGACATGCAGGGGGTAAACTATCTGAGGCTATCTGTATAGTGTGTGTGGGGGGGGAGGACATGCAAGGGTTAAACTATCTGAGGCTATCTGTATAGTGTGGGGGTACATTCAGTGGGTAAATTATCTGAGGCTATCTGTATAGTCTGAGGGGACATGCAGGGGGTAAAGTATAGTGTTGATAAGTTGTAGAGCAATATTTTGATACATAGTTTGCTGAGTTCCATACAGGGGTAAAATATCTGAGACCATCGGTATAGTGTTGATCAATTGTAGAGCAATAATATGCGCCTCGCGCTGGGATATCAGGGCTTAATGCTTGTGCGTAAAGTGTTGTCCCAGATTAGCCTGTTCAGTCCGCACAGGGTCATCAGGGACAACACTTTCCACTTGGACTGGATTTTCTCTTTAAACGAAAAATACTATAAAATCAGAAAGTGTCGTCCCTGATTTGCCTGTGCAGACTGGGTACTTTTCCCAATTGGGCAAAAATAATTGCTGTAAATGAAGGATGGTGTGATAAGAAATTAGTTTAAAATATAAATAATGTGTTAAATAACAAGTTAGACTTGAAATCTACACACTTATTAAGGATAATACATGTAAGATTTTATCTTTATTATTATTCTTCAGACTAAGAAGGTGTTGTGAATATACATGTGTCTATTGTCTCAGTGTATACAATTCTAATGTAGATGTTCTTGACCTCGCCTGGTCCCCAGGCGACATCTGGTTGGCCACCTGCAGCATTGACAACACTGTCATCATCTGGAACGCAGAAAAGATGCCAGGTAATTATACCTTGTTAACATTAAACCTGACACTGATCTGCATGCATTGAATGTATAAGTGGTGTCATGGAAAAATGGTTCTTATGCAATATTTGGCCAACGTAGCTCCAGCCTGCGCATGTGCGCAGTATTGTCAGGTGCTACCCTGTCCATTAATGATGACATAACCTTGCATGACCTTTTAGCCATTGTGCAGGCTGGTCTGGAGCTGCGCTAGCCCTATTTAACAAAAGACCCATTTTGACACAACGCGGATCATATTATAGTACTGTTCTGATGAATACATTAATTTTGTGCTGATATCTTGTTGAAAAGGTTCAAGAATATCCAAATTGCTTACTGTTATGTTGTCATTTATTAGCTCGGCTGTTTTCAAACCCGAGGTATTGTCATAGCCACTCGTCCGCGTCATCAGGGCGTCCGAAAACTTTGACATTGTGCAATAACTTGCATTATTGATGATAGCAACTTGATATTTGGCATGCATGTGTATCTCATGGAGCTGCACATTTTCAGTGTGAAAGGTCAAGGTCATCCTTCAAGGTCATAGGTCAATTTTTTTTTATTTTTTTTATTCAAAACTGCACCAGCAGCCGAGCGTTGGCATCCGCTTGATGGTGTTCTTGTCTAGTTTAAGAACAATGTGTAAATGAATATTGGTATATAAAATTGCTACATTAATTATGCTTTCCAAAAGGGGGAATCAAATAGTCTTTACATTGTCTGTCTGTCCAATCTATTAATGTTTTAATTTTGAAAACTTTTGAGTTAGCAGGAGAGGTTTTTCACGAATTTCTGCATTTATTTTATCAATCCTGATTGATATCCAACTGTTCATCCTGCAGTCAGCTGGCTGTTTGTTTTTGCACTGTATGCTATAATCTCGTTGAGTTGTGGGTAATTTTCATAAAGATGACACATCACAAATATTTGATGAATATATGACTATGAATCATTGTAAACATAATTATTAACCTTTAGTCTTTATATGTGTTGCATTTTTATGCCCCCTTTAAAAAAAGGGGGGGTATATTGTTTTTGGCCTGTCTATCATTCTGTCCGACATTCTGTCTGTTTTAAAGGTTTAACCTTGCTCCTAACTTTTACAATATTGAAGATAGCAACTTCATATTTGGCATGCATGTGTATCTCATGGAGCTGCACATTTTGAGTGGTGAAAGGTCAAGGTCATCCTTCAAGGTCAAAGGTTTAAAAAATAATATAATTTTTCAAAGCGGCCGTTAGGGGGCATTGTGTATCTGACAAACACATCTCCTGTTTTTTCAAGTTTTTATCCTCTGTAAATAGCCTTAAAACTGACAGTTCAGGAGAGGTTAATTTCTTTTGAAAAAATGTCGACAGACAATGTATTATGGAAAATACTCATAAATAAACGATTTTTTGTTTCTTATAAACACTTTATGAACTCTACATAAAAGATGAAATATTTTATAAGAACGTATTNGTGATTGTAAGTTTCTGTACATTTGTGGACGAATTAATCTTCGCTGAATCGCACTACATCGTCCGATTTTTGAAATAATGCAAAATATGTTGAAAAAACATATAAAACCTACTCAAATTGAAGAATTATCCGTGAAAATTTAAAACATCTGGGCATAAGCGCCACCTCGGAAGTAGCATTGGCTCATTTATAAATGCATCTCAAAAAAGAGGTGGAGCCTGTGATTACCGGCCGTGTTGTAGTTCTTACTAAAAAACAGGAACTTAATTTAAATGGTTAATTTTTTCAATTATGGGACTCACTCAACCTCAGCCATGAAGATGTATACATACCTCATTACCTGAATCAAGAAGTTTCTATAGCTGAGCTGTGTATTTGTCACATTAGAGCAGGTAGCAGTGCTGAAGGGTCACACAGGGCTGGTAAAGGGAGTCACCTGGGACCCTGTGGGCAAGTACGTGGCCTCACAGTCGGATGACAGGTCCCTGCGGATCTGGAGGACACGGGACTGGCAGCAGGAGGCCATCGTCACCGAGCCTTTCAAAGAGGTAACAGTGACTAGGGTTGCCGTGGTGTAATTGATATGGTGTCTGCCTAGCAACCGGGAGGTCACGGGTTCGATCCCCAATGAGTTAGCGTTCTTTAGATCTCCCCCAAAGACAATAAGTACTGGTTCTAGGCCCACGCAACAGACTCGAGAACGTTTCAATAAGCCTGAGGCTTTCGATGCAATCAAGCTAAAATAAAAAGGTTAAAATTAAAAGAGGTAACAGTAAGCAGTGAGCAAAATAGGCTTAGCAATACTTTGGAATGAGCAAGATTTTGTGAAAACCCATAAATCTGGGGGTACAAACTAAGAGTAACGATGAAAAATCCTTTCAAATTCATATACAGTATAAAATATAATTATCTGATTGAAATTACCATAGGTGCATACAATCGGTCAGGGTTGTTTAAACCTGCGGATAAGATGGGTTATTTCCAAATGTGTGGTTATCTTGATTACAACTATTTAATAGTGTAAGCCTGCTAATCTGGGTTTGCTCAGATTCTCTTTGTATAGGTCAGCTTTTAACAAGTGTCATGGTCTCAATTTAAAAAATAACTTGCTTGGTCAAATTGCTCATGTCGACTTCTGCACCATGTAGGTATTGTAGACTTGATTTGTACTTGAAATAATTCAAATAGGCCCACCAGCACCAAGTTTAAGCCACCAAACAGTCAAAACAGCATCTTATAGGCTAAATGATAAAAGTCAAACCAGTATTATGAAAAAGTTATTTGCTGTAAGTGACACAATCAAGCATCCTTTGGTAATTGTTTAATGTTTTTTACAGATAAAAATTGAATGCTGTCCTTAAATTGATGTACCGTTATTTTCAGTGTGGCGGTACAACCCATGTGCTGCGCTGTGATTGGTCGCCAGACGGTCACTACGTTGTGTCGGCACATGCCATGAATAACTCTGGACCTACTGCCCAAATAGTGGAACGAGATGGTTGGAAAACCTCACTGGACTTTGTGGGCCATAGGAAAGCCATCACTGTTGTGGTGATTATCTTTTATTTTAGTTAGAAAACAGTTGCCTATATTGTCCAGAGCTTTCCACAGGACATATTTTCTTCATTTTTTTAAGGCTCAAGGTATTCAGTGTCAAGTTCCCCCTTGGAAAGGGGCCAGCTCCTTTCCCCTTGGAAAGGCCCAGGCCCTATTCCCCCTTGGAAAGGAATATGCCCCATCCCCCCTTGGAAAGGCCCAGGCCCCATTCCCCCTTGGAAAGACCTAGGCCCATTCCCCTTGGAAAGGCACAGGCCCCATTGCCCGATGGTAAGGCCTAGGCCCCATTTTCCATTGGAAAGGAAAAGGCCCCATTCCCCCTTGAAAAGGCTCAGGCCCCATTCCCCCTTGAAAAGGCTCAGGCCCCATTCCCCCTTAGAAAGGGTTAGGCTCCATTCCCCGATGGTAGGCCCAAGCACCATTCCCCCTTTGAAAGGCCCCAGCCCCATTTCTACTTAGAAAGGCCCCAGCCCCTTTCCCCTGTGGAAAGGCCCAGGCCCCATTCCCCCAGGACTGAGAATAGGCCCTGTTCCTGAACATGTGTAGACAAGGGAAATTAAAGTTACAACATGAATGACATTCAAGTCTTAAACAACCATGCAGTGTAAGGTTTGTGCGTTCCATGATTTGTGTAAGCGAAACATGTGCAACTTGAGATAGTTATTAGAGTGGCAAATTAAATATCCCCATTGACAATGCATGCTTTTATGTTTCCATGATATATTTGTATATTTGGTAAAAAAGTGAAAATATTCACCCACCTGTTAGTTTGTGAATCCGCATAGTAACAATGACATCATAGGTAACATAGGTAACAACAGTATGTAAGACATGTGAGCGAATGACTGCAGGTATTTTTTTTCTTCCAGAGATTCAATCCAGGAATACTAAGCAAGAAATTCAAGAAAGATTTAACTAAGGTATACATATTGATGTTAATAATGTTCATTAAGGCAAAGGATTGTGTGCATGTTCACTTTTATTTACTGCAAAATTACTGCAGCTGGAAAAAAATACACACATTCCTGTTATAATGTTCAGTCTGTTGTTTTTAGCTCACCTGAGCAGAACGTTTTATTGACATTTTGAAGAAAAAACTAGTGAATGTTTGGTAAAAAATACATGAAACTTAGTTAAGTCTACGGGCATCATAGTCATCTTGTTGCAGTAGATCACACAGAAACTGTGTTAGTTCTACAAACACTTAAATATTCTGAAAATTGTATTATGGCTGGTACATTTCTTTGTTAATGTTGTTGTTGTTGTTCCCTTCTCAGCCTCAGCAGTACACGTGTTGTGCGATAGGAAGTAGGGACAGGAGCCTCTCCATCTGGGTAAGAACTTGGGGAAATGTATGAGACGCGCTCTGACAAAAATGGGTTTAATGCATGTGCATACAGTGTCGTTCCAGATTGGCCTGTGCAGTTCGCACAGGCTTATCAGGGACGACACTTTCTGCTTTTATGATACTTTTCGTTTCCAGAAAGTATCTTCTTAGCAAAAATCCAGTTAAGGCGGAAAGTGTCGTCCCTGATTAGCCTGTGCAGACTGCACAGGCTAATTTGGGACGACACTTTACGCACATGCATTAAACCCCCTTTTCTCAGAGCGAGGCTCATATTGTGTCTTAAAAATGGAAACACACTTATAAATATTACCAGTGATATCTGCATTCTAACAAGGTTATTAACATACATTTTTTATGCTCCCCCCAAATTTTTGGGGGGAGCATATAGTCGCCGCTTCATCTGTCTGTGCGTCCGTCCGGATTTTTGTCTGGGCTATTTCTCAGCAACTAATGACCGAAATTCAATGAAACTTTATGGGAAGCTTCATTACCAAGAGGAGTTGTGCATATTATCAGCGGGTTCTGGTCGGATGATTTTTTTTACAGAGTTATGGCCCTTTGAAATTTTCCATTAACTGTACATATAGTGCAATTCTTGTCCAGGCTCGTTGTTTTACTACAAGCAAAACATCATCATTTAACTGATACTTACCAATTAATATAATCACAGTTTGCAACATTACTCTTGTTTTTATTTTGATAATTTAATCCAAAGTTTTCATGTTAGCAGGTGGTTATTTATACTGAACATGTAAACAAAGGATCAATGACATTATTAAAAGTATCGCACAAATTCGCAGTCTGTGTGAATAGACAGTGTGACGTCATCAAAGGAAAGCCGCTTCCTTTCTGAAGGCATAAAGTCACACCGTTTTTGTTGACAAAATTGGCTTCCATTGTCAAGAAATTTACCCGCTAAACTTATCGTGTGTTTGTTACTCAATGACAATCGTGAAATTTTGTAATAGCACGTGCTTAGCTCCGCCTTTCGAATCTTTTTCAGAGAACGGAGGTGGAGTTTAACGGTTAATTGAAAAGTGTTTTACATAAGTTGAGTTCCAACTTCCTGTACAGTTCCTAACACATGTGTTTACGAAATTCTTGAAACAGATTTATAGTAAATAAAGGCACCGGGTTTGTTGGATTATTACTAGCTATTAAATTGCAAGGTATTAGTATTTTTCATTTTATTTGTTCAATATAATTAAAATGTTTAACAATATACAGTCAAACCTGTCCCAGAGACCACCTTTTAATAGAGACCACCTGTCCATAAAGACCACAATGATTTCCTCCCAATCCTTTCAATTCCGTTCAATCGACCCTGCGAATAAAGACCACCTGTGAACAAAGACCACAATGACCAAATCCCTTGAGTGGTCTTTATTGACAGGGTATTCTGTAGTTGCATCACAGAATCTAACAAGGAATTTGATGGGGTCACACATTTATCTTTTCACTCGATCCGCCGCGTACATATGCGGCGGATTTATTCCGCGAAAGTTAAGCGAGGTGTGCGGATCGATGCTGAGTGCCTTGGCGATACGCCGCGTGCGGCCGTCGAGTACTACTTTGTTGGTTCTGCGTGGGCTGTACTGTATAGTGCAATTCTTGTCCGAGCTATTTCTCAGAAACTAATGACTGGAATTCAATGAAACTTTATGGGAAGCTTCGCTACCAAGAGGAGATGTGCATATTATCAGCCAGTTCTGGTCGGATGATTTTTCACAGAGTTATGGCACTTTGAAATTTTCCATTAACTGTACATATAGTGCAATTCTTGTCCAGGCTATTTCTCAGCAACTAATGACCATAATTCAATGAAACTTTATGGGAAGCTTAACTACCTTGAGGAGATGCGCATGTTATTAGTGGTTTCTGGTTAGATGATTTGTTTAGAGAGTTATGGCCCTTTGAAATTTTTAAGTTGCTTAACCATCCATCGTATTATTTTGTCCAAAGTTAGGCCCTTCAAGACGTTTCCTTCTATCTGAATATATAGTGCAATATTGTGACAAAAAACAACTTTGGGGAGCATCACCCATCTCCGACGATTTCTTGTTTTAGAATGCTTTTCAAGCAGGACTGGAACAAATTTTAGCTGTTTTTTTTTTAATATTGTTGTTTGATTTTAAATTGTATTTGTAACAAATTTAAACTCAAATCATTGAATCTTTTAGATGCTTACCATATCTGAAAGCGTGTCAATGTAAAATACATTCCAGTTTTTCATGTTAATCTGCATGAAATTTGTTAATAAATCCAGAATTGTACATGTTGTATTCAATATGTTCTCCAGCTGACGGCTCTGAAACGTCCCTTGGTTGTGACACATGATCTCTTCACCAACTCAATACTGGATATTTCTTGGTAAATACCTGCATGGATTCTATAAAACTGTTTTTAGTTTTAATAGAATGTTATTGTAACGATCTACACTTTTGGCCTGAACTGGATTTTCATAAAGAAAAGTCTTCTTTAAGCAAAATACAATAAAAGCGGAAAGTGTCAGCCCTGATTAAGCTGTGTGGACTGCACAGGCTAATCTGGGACGACACTTTACGCACATACATTAAGCCCCCTTTTCACAGAACCCAGCTCATATTTTTAACGGCCATTCTTACACTACCCAGGCTTTCCAGTGTTCCTAGTTTTTCCTAGTTTTCCTTGTTTTTCATAGTTTTTTTTTTTAACTCTCCTACTTTTTCCTAGTTTTTACAAAAAAAACTCCTAGTTCTCCTAGTTTTTTTCAGTGAAGAGTCTTAAAATTCTTAAATGGACAATTTTTAGCTCATCTTTTTTGAAAAAAAATTATGAGCTATTGTCATCACCTTGGCGTCGGCGTTGGCGTCGGCGTCCGGTTAAGTTTTGCGTTTAGGTACACTTTTCTCATAAAGTATCAATGCTACTGCATTCAAACTTGGTACACTTACTTACTATCATGAGGGGACTGGGCAGGCAAAGTAAGATAATTCTGGCTTGCATTTTGACAGAATTATGTGCCCTTTTTATACTTAGAAAATTGAAAATTTTGGTTAAGTTTTGTGTTTAGGTTTTGATAAATGCTCATAACTTCTATGTCCCTTGAGATATAACCTTCATATTTGGTATGGATGTGTATATGGACAAGGCCTTTCCATATGCACAAAAATTTGACCCCTGTGACCTTGACCTTGAAGTAAGGGTCTGCGTTTAGGTTTCAAAATNTTTGGGGGGGGGGGGCATATAGTCGCCGCTTCGTCTGTCAGTGTGTCCATCCGGATTTTTGTCCGGGCTATTTCTCAGCAACTAATGACCGGAATTCAATGAAACTTTATGGGAAGCTTCACTACCAAGAGGAGATGTGCATATTATCAGCGGGTTCTGGTCGGATGATTTTTTACACGTGCTAAGCCCCGCCTTTCGAATCTTTTTCAGAGAACGGAGGTGGAGTTTAACGGTTAATTGAACAAGTGTTTTACAAAAGTTGAGTGCCAACTTCTTGTACAGTTCCTAACGCATGTGTTTACAAAATTCTTGAAACAAATTTATAGTAAATAAAGGCACCGTGTTTTGTTGGATTATAAATAGCTATTAAATTGCAAGGTATTAGTATTTTTCATTTTATTTGTTCAATATAATTAAAATGTTTAACAATATAGTTGCATCACAGAATCTAACAAGGAATTAGATGGGGTCACACATTTATCTTTTCACTTGATCCGCCGCGTACATATGCGGCGGATTTATTATGCGAAAGTTAAGCGAGGTTGCGCGGATCGATGACGAGTGCCTTGGCGATGCGCCGCGTGCGGCCGTCGAGTACTTCTTTGTTGGTTCCGCGTGGGCTGTACTGTATAGTGCTATTCTTGTCGGAGCTATTTCTCAGTAACTAATGACCGGTATTCAATGAAACATTATGGGAAGCTTTACTACCAAGAGGAGATGTGCATATTATCAGCCAGTTCTGGTCGGATGATTGTTCACAGAGTTTTGGCACTTTGAAATTTTCCATTAACTGTACATATAGTGCAATTCTTGTCCGGGCTATTTCTCAGCAACTACTGACCGTAATTCAATGTAACTTTATGGGAAGCTTAACTACCATGAGGAGATGCGCATGTTATAAGTGGGTTCTGGTTAGATGATTTGTTTAGAGAGTTATGGCCCTTTGAAATTTGCTAAACCATCCATCGTATTATTTTGTCCAAAGTTATGCCCCTCAAGACGTTTCCTTTTATCTGAATATATAGTGCAATATTGTGACAAAAAACAACTTTGGGGAGCATCACCCATCTCCGACAGTTTCATGTTTTAGAATGCTTTTCAAGCAGGACTGGAACAAATTTAAGCTGTTTTTTTTTAGTGCACCTAAAATATTGTTGTTTGATTTTAAATTGTATTTGTAAAAACTTTAAACTCAAATCATTGAATCTTTTAGATGCTTACCATATCTGAAAGCGTGTCATTGTAAAATACATTCCCGTTTTTCATGTTTATCTGCATGAAATTTGTTAATAAATCCAGAATTGTACANTGCAAATGTCCATCCATCTGTGTATATTATTACACCATTGGTTGTCTTTTAACATTAACTGACCAAGCTCGACTAGCTATCACATCTCCTGGTGTTGTCTGTCTTTCGTCTAAATTTGGATTGCACACGAAACAACTGGGGTCAAAACACAGTCAAGAGGTCAAATCTGTTTGTACTCTAGAATGTTGATTCGAGTATAGCCATACAATTGATATGATGTGATCAGGTTTCATTTGTATATGAGCCATCTTGAATAAAAATGTACATAATATTATAAAGAGCTTGTAGGAGCTCCTGTTCATGTATTATACCAATTTTCTTCAGATGAGCGATCTAGGGCCATCTTGTTTTTTTTTAGCTATGGTCCTGAAATTTGGCCCATTGTACTTCATGATATAGCTAGCCATAGTCTGATAGAATTTATGTTGATATAGCAAGGTTAGTCAGGTGAGCAATTCAGGGCCATCATGGCCCTCTTGTTTAGTGAAGTGTCTTAAAATTCTTTAATGGACAAAATATTTTTTTGGTTTTGTTAATGTTATTTAAACTGGATATGTGTACATGTATTCATAGTGTTTTAAATATATTTGGGTTTGCTGTAGGTATGCATTAATGGTTTGTTTTCCTAGATATATTTGCAGTTCATAGACAGAAGCTGTTTGGCTTACTAGTTAAAACAATTTCCTATAGGCAAAGCTCTTTTCCATGCCTCTAAAGACTCTTCAAAGGGAAGTCCTTGTCATTAATACTAATCCTCATTATCATATCCTGAGTGTCTAGTTATGCCTGTATACCTCATCCAGACGAATTTTAGTTAGAAATAATGAACATGTTGTCACCAAGAAGCTGGCAATATATACTTTGATCTGAGTGCTGATACACCTTTGGATGCCCCTTTAATAAGCGCATTTCTTGAAGCTTCATCTTTTGCTTTCAGCCATTCCAAGGCTTTATGTTTACAAACATGACACATGCTTAAGCAGCCGGTGTTTTAATCAAATTGTCCAATTGACCAAACATGCTCTCTGCAAATGTTGATTTTTGAAAACACCTTTTAATACCAGTTTCTCTTATGCCATTACGTTGGTATGGTTTCCGTCAGGTAAATGCTCTTTGTATAATTTTTGGAGAAGTAGATTTTGATTTTTTTTATTCCATCATCTCCAAAATTCAATCTAAAATTTCCAGTCATAAAGTCAACCAAATTATGTGCTACATCACTGAAATAGGTCATGAGCTCCAGGTATATGTTTTTCATGTCCATTATTGAAGCATTCCTGTCCTCTAAAATCTACCAAAGGTGGCATGTAATAAACTTACTTATGAGCCCTGGTGCTTTAAGCCAAGCTACATATTCAGTAGTTTTCAAGTCAAATAGAACAGACTTTAGCAATCCATTTTCTGTCCAGTTTTTTTCCCAAGAATTCTATCATTTTTTCATGTAGGAAAAATACTTATGCTGCATTTGAAAATAAAACTAAACATCTAGATCCTCTGTACAACTTAGGATTTTTTTCAGTTAAACATTCTTAAAAAAATGTTTGAAAACCACCCTGACAGCCAATTTTNCCTACCAAAGGTGGCATGTAATAAACTTACTTATGAGCCCTAGTGCTTTAAGCCGAGCTACATATTGAGTAGTTTTCTAGTCAAATAGAACAGACTTTAGCAATCCATTTTCTGTCCCGTTTTTTTCCCAAGAATTCTTTAATTTTTTCATGTAGGAAAAATACTTTTGCTGCATTTGAAAATAAAACTAAACATATAGATCCTCTGTACAACTTTGGATGTTTTTCAGTTAAAAATTCTTAAAAAAATGTTTGAAAACCACCCTGACAGCCAATTTTTTGGACTTCATGACTGCCCTCACCAAATGCCTTTGAAGCTGTCAAGTGCCTGGTTCTGCATTGTTATAAAATTGTTTTGGGAGAACAGGCGGTTGTCCACTAAATATGGTATCCTCAAACTCAGCACATCATTTCTGAGTTACCTGCAAAGTTTTCTAAAGCATCAAAACCACAAAACATATTACTACTTTTCTCAACTGAAACACTTTCTTCTTCAGTAAAATTTTCATATTGATGATATATTACATTTATTTGAAATCAAGAAACAGAAATAGATCAGCCCAAGAAAGTAAAGTCGGCCAAACAGCTTCTGCATTTGTTTGTATAATGAAATGGTTATACCTACAAAAAGGTATGATTTGTTATGATATTACTCCTAGTTTTTCATAAACCCTTCTAGTTTTTTCCTAGTTTTCTCCTAGTTTTTTGTTCAGAGCACTCCTAGTTTTTTTGTCAAGGCCTGCTGGAAAGCCTGACTACCTCGAATCAAGGTAGGGCAGCTTTCAGTGAATGCCACAAGTAGGTAGACTATGTACTGGAAAACCAGCTAATCTAGTAAAAGTGTTATATTCATGACTGAAATTCTGTTGAAAACAGCGAAACATCCAAACAAACAAACAGAACTTCTATAATAATGCATGAATCATTTCTTTACAAATATTGAAACCCAATTGTAAGATGTATATTTATTCAGTATTGAAAGGGGAGAGATTTAAGATTTGTAAATGCCTATTGACTTATATTTCTTACAATCAGACACAATTTTATTCTTCCAAATCAGAACAGGAAAAATGTCCAGGGTGAAATGTTATTCAGACTTGGAGTGATAATAGAAAAGCTCACACATTTTGCAGTGAACATCCTTCAAACATATCAATTCATGAGAGTATCCAGGAAATGTCAGCCCTCATTTAACACTTGCCATTAAAACCTATTGCTTTTCAATGGGTGGTTTTGAAATCAAAATGAGCCTCCCTCTGTGATAAGAGGGTTTAATGCATGTGGGTAAAGTGTCGTCCCAGATAAGTCTGTGCAGTCCGCACAGGCTAATCAGGGACGACACTTTCCGCCTAAACTAGATTTTTGCCTAGAAGAGACAAGAAGATGTCATTAAAGCGGAAAGTGTCGTCCCTGATTAGCCTGTGCGGACTGCACAGGCTTATCTGGGATGACACTTGACGCACATACAATAAACCCCCTTTTAACAAAGGGGGTTCAAATGTTCCATCTTCTATGTTGTGTTCTACAGGGCGTCCAGTGGAACTGAGCTGATGTGCTGTTCGTGTGACGGTACCGTGGCCTATATCCAGTTTAAACCGGAGGAGATGGGAACACCTATGTCCAGAGCAGATAAGGTAAGCTTTGACCAATTATTGACCTTTTAGATATACAGCCCAAATCTCCAGCTAAAAGTATATATTTTGCCTCAAATTTAACAAATCCGTCACTACGAACAAAAGGAGTTCTAAAGTAAGAAAAATAATTGTATATGAAACATTTTTTTTAGACCTGCTGAAATACTTCATTTACGATAGTAAAGCTATATAATTAAATTCCATCTGGAAAAGCATTTCAGGAAGCGCCCCAGCCCTATTCCCAAGGAGCCTTGCCAAACTGAATGGTTTAAAATTAATGTTTTACGCTAGTTTATGTTTTGGTATTTTGTCCAGTGCTTTACTTATATTTATTTTCTGATTTTAGAATTTCAAATGATGATTTGTATCATACAAACATATCGGACTAAATTTCAGTGTTGGGTGGAACATTTAGCAGCGTAAATTTATAGAAATGATTGATTAAACTTAATTTCTAATGCATGTGAGATAAATATATTTGTAACTCATTTTAAAATAACTTGTCATGACAGTTGCAAATAATATTGTTTTTTCCTCTGCTGTAAATAGTATTGATAACCCTTTGAGCGCTGGAACCGGATTTTGAAGGCCTTTGCAAACAGTTTGGATCCAGATGAGACGCCACAGAACGTGGCGTCTCANTCAACATAGTTAACCCTTTGAGTGCTGGAACCGGATTTTGAAGGCCTTTGCAAACAGTTTGGATCCAGATGAGACGCCACAGAACGTGGCGTCTCATCAGGATCCAAACTGTTTGCTATTCTGATAGTATTCTTTGAAAAAAATCGAAGAAAATGCTAATTTTAGAAATTCAGCAGACGACATTTTAGCAGACGACAAATTTCCCAGCATGCAAAGGGTTAACTTTCAGACCCATTTGCTTGAGAAGATTTACGGAAAGACGGTCACAAAAAACAGCGCCAGCAGTGCAGCCAATCAGATCATTGAGTCGGCAGATGTTCTAAAACTGCAGCAGCAGCGCCAACAGCAGCAGCAAAACAGCAGCATTGTTGTGTCTCCTACAGACAAGAGCAAGTCCGAGTCCAACATGTCGGGCATGGTGACACCCACAAAATCCTCGTCATCGTTTTACCGGGGAGTTGACATGACTGGGTCCCCATTTAAGGTAATGAGGCTTGGTAGGACTGAACAATCTTTGAGACTTTGTATATTACTAGTCTATGTGAGGTCATACCAAGCTATGGCATTTTCAGTAAGCAATAAAAATGTGTGGAAAATAGAAATCAAAGGTATTTGAATAATTGTTGATATGTTCAAGCTTTTGTGATGAAATCAATCATTTAGGTGCTCCCAGAGCATGAATGGGCATACAACTCACATTAACGATTATAAGTATATATTATATTACAATATATTATATAGATAATCATGGACAATTTGCAAATACAAATTTTCAAATAATTGTGAATTCACATGTTATGAGCCTAGCATTAGCAGATACAAGTGAATGGTATGTTCTTGGCTGGAGATGGGGAAGTGCTCTACAAGCCTTACTCAACCCTGCTCTCACTTTGTACGGAGCATAACATGGTGAACTTGACCCTGAACTGACTCACTCTACTTAAAGCTTTATTTTACACTCACAATTTATTCTCGATTTTGGTCTTTATGCAACACTCAGATATTTTTCTCTATTTGGGCTTTCCTTGGAGCGTATCTTGAAAGTTATCAACTTAAAACTTAATAGTAATGTAGATATCATTGTGGGAATGTGCAGTGCATAAGAGTTTTTGGCTTTTGTATATTTCTGAATTGAAATAAAATTCAGAAGATATCTTGAAAACTGTAAGAGGTATCAACTTGAAACTTAATAGGTATTTTATTTCATTGAGGGAATTGAAAGTTCTCGTGCTTCTGTATTTTTGGGAACATTTCCCTTTATTTGTTTATGCCCCCGAAGGGTGGCATATAGTTTTTAGCTCTGCTGTTTCCAAAGAAAACCCGCGGTATTGTCATAGCCCTCTTGTCTTCCGCGTCGTTGTCGTCGTGGTAGTCCGAAAACTTTAACATTGGCCATAACTTTTGCAATATTGAAGATAGCAACCTCATATTTGGCATGCATGTGTATCTCATGGAGCTGCACATTTTGAATGGTCAAAGGTCAAGTTCAACCTTCAAGGTCAAAGGTAAAAAAAAAAAGGTTTTTCCTTTTTCATGTGTATCTCATCGACCTGCACATTTTGAGTGGTGAAAAGGTCAAAGTCAATGATGACCTTCAAGGTCAAAGGTCAAAAAAACAAAATCCAAGCACCCACAGCCGAGTGTTGGCATCCGTTATGCGGTGCTCTTGTTGAACTTTTCGTCAGTCAGTCTGTCCGTCCGTCTGAAAACTTAAACATTGGTAATTTCTTTTGCAATATTGAAGATAGCAATTTGGGATGCATGTGTAACTCATGGAGCTGCACATTTAGAGTGGTGAAAGGTCAAGGTCATCCTTCAAGGTCAAAGGTCAAATATATGGCTTCAAAGCTTCGCAGAAGGGGGCATAGTGTTTCTGACAAACACATCTCTTGTTCATTCTTAAATTTTGTCAGGAGCATACATGTATCTTCAATATTATGATTATTTGAAACAATACAATGACATTTTGAGTATTCTCTATTTCAGCCTTTGTTTAATACTAAAATATTATTGTCGTTTTTGGACCTTTATCCAACATTCACATATTATTCTCGTTTTATGTGATTACAGCCTACAGATAAACAGATTGAGACCAAGACCCCGGATGGCAGGAGAAGAATCACTCCAATATTCCTGCCTGTCGAACCTGATGTCGGGTATGTACAGGTTTCAATAATATGTACACTTTCAGATTCGCAGGGTTCAAATTGTGCGAAAATTTCATCAGGGACATATATTCGCACGTTCTTTAATTTGAAAAGTTTAAATTTTGGATTTGTTTTACTTTTATGTAATCCAACAAAATATGTCTTAATTGTCAGGGGTTGATGTCTTCACTTCTGGATGTATAGGGGCCACATCGGCAATTTTATATATGCACTAGCTATGAAACTCAGTCTCAGTTCAAAATATCGGTCAATACCATTTTAAACATGTTATTATCTTTGTAGTCATTGGACCTGTAAAGATACTTATTGTACCCCTGTTCACTGTGGGGCCTCAGCCCTGTTCACAGGATCTATTGTTCCCTTTGTTCACAGTGGGGCCCCAGCCCTGTTTACAAGCACAGTGTTCCCTTTGTTCACAGTGGGGCTCCAGCCCCGTTCACAGGCTCAGTGTTCTCTTTGTTGACAGTATGACCCCAGCCCCGTTCACAGGCTCAGTGTTCCCTTTGTTGACAGTATGACCCTAGCCCCATTCACAGGCTCAGTGTTCCCTTTATTCACAGTGTGGCCGCAGCCCCGTTCACAGACTCAGTGTTCCCTTTGTTGACAGTATGACTCCAGCCCTGTTCACTGGCTCAGTGTTCTCTTTGTTGACAGTATGACTCCAGCCCTGTTCACCGGCTCAGTGTTCCCTTTGTTGACAGTAGGACCCCAGCCCCGTTCACAGACTCAGTGTTCCCTTTGTTGACAGTAGGACCCCAGCCCCGTTCACAGGCTCAGTGTTCCCTTTTTTCACAGTGGTGCACCAGCCCCGTTCACAGGCTCAGATGAGATCCAGTTCCAGAGCTCCAAGGGGGGCAGCTCCATCCAAGTTGAGAGGCAGAACAAGGTGACCCAGGGTGGCGGGCTCCTGTCCCCCCAGCCCGCGGGCTCGCCCATGCGCCTGCCCAACCTTGAGAGCACTCCCAAGTCCAACCATCCACCCCCCTCCAACCTCATGTCTCCACTTGCAGGGGAGAAGACATTTGATCCCGTTGTACAGGTAAGTTGCTCAGTTTGCCTTCATGGAAATCAGCTTTNTTTTTAGCTCCACTGGCCAGAGGCCAGCGGGTCTTATGTCATGGTCCTGTGTCCGTCGTGCGTGCGTGCATCCGTGCGTGCGTGCGTCCGTGTCTTAACTTTTTCTTCAAACATCTTCTCCTAAACTACTGGTCCAATTCTGATGAAATTTCTCAGGAATGTTCCAATGTTCCTGGGGTGAACCTCTTTCGAATTTGTTCAAATTTTGCCTCTGGGGATTTGACCCTGCCCCGGGGGTCACAAAATTGAAAATGTGCTTATATAAGGCCTATTTTGTGAAAACTTTCAAAATCTTCTTGTCCATAACC